>JBBPDC010000017.1:7505935-7522165 GCA_037974485.1 Hemigrammopetersius urotaenia
CGCTGGAAATCAGGGCATACAGAAAACAACCAGAAAAACAAGAACAGAAAAACAACCAGAAAAACAAGAACAGAAAAGCAGAAAAAACCAAGCCCGGCACGGCACCAAGCGTGCCAGCCGAGACAAGAACACTTGTGATCATTATTCTGTGGAAGAAATTTTGTCCAATGATACATGAAACAGGAGGTATTGTGCAATCTTGAATTGAATGATATGTTTCTTTTCATGCATAGAAAACCAATAAAAAAAGATTCTAATCTAATCCCTGTCCCTCCTGGTCTGGCCTGGCAGGTGTCCATACTGCGGGACAAGCTGGTGGTGTTTGAGGCCGAGGTCCTGGGACTGAAGCGAGCTCTGGGTGAACTGAGCTACACCAGTGATCACTCAGTGGCCAGTATTTCCAGCAGCCTCAGCGGCAGCAGCAGCCTTCCCTGGGGTGGTCTTCACTCGCCCCGCACTCCCGAGGTCCTGACGCCTCTGTCGCCCCTCAGCCCTGTGGTGGACACCCTTCTGAGCCTGCAGAGCGATGAAGCCAAGGCGCAACGGCAGGAGGCGGGAGAACTGCGGCAGCAGCTGGAGCGGTTGCAGAACGAGCTGCGCCTGGAGCGGCAACAGCGCGAGCGCCAGGCTCTGACCTTCGCCCAGGAGCGCCACACCTGGCAGGGCGAGAAGGAGCGTGTGCTGAAGTATCAGGCCCAGCTGCAGCTCAGCTACGTGGAGACGCTGCAGAAGAACCAGGCTTTGGAGGAGCGCGTGGGGCAGCTTGGGGCCAAACTTACCAGTACTCCTGGCTCACCGCCTCCAATTAGCCTGTCCGTCCCTGTCCCAGTCATGGTTACCCTAACTCCGGCCGCGGATGACTCCAAGCCAGCCTCCCTCAACCAACTGACTCCGCCGTGGCCTGGACCGACTCGTCTGGAGAGAATCGAGTCCACTGAGATTTAGCGTGACCGCGCATATCTACCCGATACACAGACAATCGACTTTTGTTCAACTTACATTGCTGAAAGTGGTCTGCTTCAAATAAGTATCACTTAATGTCCCAAATGTTCACAAAGGGGGTGCAACCGAAGACTTGTTAAGGGAACACAAGAACATGCAGTTATAAATCAATGTGCTGGAAAGATGAAGGACTTGCTCAAACAAAGTCAAAGTCTTATGTCCCACACACACACACGCGCACACACACACACACACACACACACACACACACACACACATACACACACACACACACACACACACGTACATTATCTAAACTCATGGGACTGAGGTCATCGATGAAACCGAGAGTTTGCAAATAGCTACTGTATGGGATCTTGTATCTAAGAGAGGAAAGGTTGCTTTAAGGTGTCCGCTATCAGCTCAGCGTGTTCCAATTTGGGGGAAAAGGCACAGGTGTGTTTTCAGCGATGTTTCAGGGATACTGGGGAACCTGGTTCTCCATCACTGTACTTGCAGTGACTAAAAATCGATCACAAGGGGTCATCAAACAATCTTTGGAGAGATCCCACTCGCAAAGCAGAAGTACTTGAAAAAAAAACAATAAAAGGTTTTCCTTTTGGATTTGTTTGGTTCGAGAAATGAGGTGAGAGATGAAAAAAGTCAAACACTGATCTAAACTTGCTTTAATTTATACTGTAACTTGATTTTCTTCTGTAGGCCAGGATTAAGAGGGTTGAACGTGATCAGACTGTTAGAAAGAGAGTATAGGTGACGGACGTTTCTCTCTCTAAGAAAGAACTAAGGCAGACCTGCTGCTACGTGTCGTTCTGCTGTGTTACTGGGAGACTGGCTATGGCTATGGTGTTGATCACTATTTATGTAAACATGTTAATATACCAAGAAACTCCGTGTGAATATTTTGAAAAGATGATAATTATTATTACAACATTGTTCTAATTATTGTGAGCCAATGAAGCAGACTCAGCATCGCTTTCCTTTATCAGACATGGTACACATAGGCCTACCATTTTATCTCTTATATGATCCAATGCAACAACCATATCCAAATCCATGTTCCTTTTGATGTTGTTGTAATTATGGTATTGTTTTAGAGCTCAAATGCTATGTTTTTATACTCATTTTTATTGTTTGTATTTATGTTAGTGTAATGGCTTGACGAAAAGCATACCCAAGCAAAAATCTGAAATAAAGACACGAGTAAATCAGTCACAGGCGTCCTGACATGTTTTAAAGGGCCTTTGTCCCATAAATAGGCACAATTCATTTTTACTTGATGTTTTTCTCTTAGAATACATTAGACTGGTTTTGCTGTCGTGGTTTAGACTGATATTAATAAATAAGCCCTGACTGTCCTGCATTGAGCTTCATTCAGAATGCAGCACACACAGTGTGAATAGCACAAAGTTCTTCCTCTGTATTTAACCCATTCACCAAGTGAAGCAGTGGGCAGCCAGGAACACAGCGCCCGGGGAGCAGTGTGTGGTGACAGGGTATTTTGCTCAGGGTACCTTGGAGGTGCCTAGTGGTCTTGGGAATCGAACCCACGACTTCCAGCCCATCATAATGACAGCAGAATGATTTAGGATGATTAGGAATACAGGCAAATATGGATTATGTGTCTTCATAAAAATAAATAGAAGAATTTAGTTTTTATATATGCACTGTATGCTCTACAATATGTTAACAGAGATTACATGACCTTTTTTAAACCACCCTTTAACTAAAACACAAAATTAACAAGATAGTTTCAATGTCCTGTACATATTTTAGACACATCAGTGTTCTTTGGAGTCAATTTGGCCCCAGGCTGTTTTACCACATTTTCCATGCATTTGTTCTTGTTGTTTAGGATATTACTGAGGTCACAGTAAAGTGCAACCAGAGCTATGCACATTAGTCCACATCTGTTCTTCATACCTGCAAAGCTAGACTCAAATAAACATCTGCTTTTAACCAAGTTACTACCAACTACGCTGCACACGTTAGCAGACACTGTCAGGTCCTTCCCTCTGCCTTAGCGCCAAAGGGGGGAGGGAAACATGTTTTCCACAAGAACCGTGGGGGCTTTACTACATGGTTGTTTTATATAAAGGACTATTTAGGCATTTTTAATTTAAACCATTTTCATGAAGGTTTAATTTGCAGAAAGAATGTTGATTAATTTGAACATAACTTGAGTATTTAGTTAGAAAAACACTAGATGGACAAATGTATTGGGACATCTGATGAACTGGGACTTCAATAATAGTGCATTCAAACACATAGACTTTAATATGGAGTTTGTCCACCTTTGCAGGTATAACAGCTTCCACTTTTCTTGGAAGGCTTTCCACAAGAGAGCATCTCCATTCCAATTCATCCCACGGGTGTTGGATGGGGTTGAGGTGAGGGCTCTGTGTGAGCCAGTGAAGTTCTTCGACACTGAACTAATCCAACCATGTCTTTCTGGATCTTTGGGCGCAGTCATGCTGGACTAGAAAGGGTTCTGTCCCACAATCTGTCCACAAAGAAGCATGGCGTTGTCCTAGTATGTTGGAGCATTAAGATTACACTTCACTGGGAGCAAGGGCCCTAGTCCCCAAATCCCTGGAAAACAGGTGTGTCCCAATACTTCTGTCCATATAGTGTATTTATTTTCCTTTATAGAGAAGGGGCTGTTGTGCAGTGTTCCCACCGCTGGGCGGCAGTGTTCCCACTTCAATGCTGCTCTGATTCACAGGACTCAGAAGAGGTCTGTTCATACAGGAGCTAAGCAGCATTTCTCAGGTTTGTTTCTTTTTTTTTTTAGAATGGAAATAGAATTGCAGCAGCATTTTCAGACTAACAGAGGCTCAGCAACTACAATTAAACTCAGAATCCAAACGGCATGTTGAATTTGATGTACACTTTTCGCTGTTTGGGGACAATATTTAGACTGCTAATGCTAGCCAGTTAGCCTGCCAGCTAATGTAAACATTAGATAAACAGCTAATTAACAGAGCATTTAAACTATTACCTGTTTTTACAAGGTCTCTACAATTCCCTAATATTTGTGCTGTTATGTCAGAGGGCTATATTCAGAGAATTAGGAGCCTATACTCTTCCAACAATTAGTGATGGGAATTTTGGCTCTTTTTAGTGATCCGGATCATTTCATGGCTCAAAAGAATCGGAGCGCAAACGTGTCTTCATTAGTCTTCATTTAGCACCTCTTGTTCTTATAATTAATACGTGGGCACATATTACTTAATATCATTATGCTAAAACTTTTTATATTCCGTAATATCATTATCATTGATGTTTTATTTATACAGGACATTTTAGTGTTTCGCTACAAATACTAAACAGGCACATGTACGTGCGGTCAAAAATATATGTCACAATTCTAATGCTATTGTGACGTCCATATAAAATAAACTGATCCTAAGGTCACCCTAACATTCTGCCTTGTATGAAGTTACAAAAATAATAACATTTTAAAAGAGCTTTCAGACAGGAGTTGTGAGATTACTTAAATGTGCTCATTGAAGAAAAAGAAAAATGCTACCCTGACGGATTGAGAAACTAGAAGTTTAGTGTCTATATGTCTGAAGGTATTCAGAAAACAGGTTAATGATATTATGAGACAATATTTACCACTTTATTCAGTATTATCATGGACACTCTTAAATTGTATAAATGGATTTTGGTCAAAACTGTCAGTTTCACCACATTTTCTAAGACACATGGAGCAGCTCCAGTGTCAGCTAATCTCACTATATTGTGGTTCTGTGCTTCATCTGATCACTGTACAGCTGTGCTCTCTAGACCAGCAGTTCAAAAACCTGTCCAGGATTATCTACTGCCCTTCACGTGTTTGCGCTTTCTCACTCACTTCCTCACATACTCACTCTCACTCTTGCCCTCATACATACATAGATACACACACACACTTCAGCTTAAATGAATAACAGCTGGGTAATTACCTGCTTAGTTTGGTCAGCTGTGTTGAGAGCAGGGAACTCACCGAAATGTGCAGGACAGGAGCTTCTCCAGGATCGGGTTGGTCTACCACCCATCGAAAAGAACAAATAAATAAACCAACAAATAGAGAAAACTAAAGGCAAAAACTGGAGACCAAGATGAAGACTGTTGTCTCAGGACAATAACAAAAACACTGCATGTGTGGCTATCTTATTCCTGTGTTTTTTCCTAAAACAATATTGTAATTTCCTAAATTATCATACAATTAGTGATCGTAAATCTGCACATACTGAACTCCAATATAGCATATCCTTCTAACATGCATCTCACCATGTCACTCTTTAAAACTGCAGCCTTGTCACAGTATTGGCTCTAGACAGTGACAGACGCAGAGGTCCTTGCAAAATGTGTTTTACAAAAAAACACTCTACGTTTTTTGATCTTGCAGCGTGTGGATTTTTATTGAATGTATTCCAGAAATGCAGAATAATGTTGACTCTTAATGTTACAAAATATTCTGATCCAGTTTGGGGGGAGGGAGATGATGTTCTCTGTGTTGATCATGAACTGTTCGGTTTATTCAGTAATGTTTTTGCTGCATTCTTGTCCTTGTATATTGTGCTTTACGTTGTTGAAACATGAGTAAAAACAATCATATTTTTCAGCTCCTGTGAGAGGTGACCATGGTTGTCAACCTCTGCCTGCCACATTTTCAAACCACTGCTCACAGCAACAAGGTAACCTTAACCTAGCACTCCTTGTGCTTGCCGTGATCTGTTACATAAGAGCGACGTTGGGCTGTAGTTTCGTAACCCCATTGACTACTGAGAGAATACACTGTATTTGCTATAATAATCAGTGCAACATTTTGATGGCCTATATAGTTATGTGTTTCTGTACCTCAGCATATACATTGCAACGCTGTAGATAAGTGTGGTCACCTGTTGTTTTTTTTAGGAGAGTACACTCATTTCAGTGTATTACACTTATGGTTCATTTAAAATACTTTCACCCAATTCAGATTGTATTCCAAAATTACAAAAGAGGTGACCAGAGGTCATCGTTTGCTTTTTTTTTTCTTTATATTTGTGTAGGAAACAGCAAGAACATCACAAGGTCATTGCTGCCCTGGTGATGTTCTTTCCTTTATGTCTGATGTGCGTATTTGATTTTGTCAGCAGGTCTTCATGCCTCATTTTTGCTCTTTTTTTCCCTTCTCCACACAGCTGTGTGCAGATGGATGCGATGTTTCTAACCTCCTTTCTGGCGACCCAGTAGCTCGTCGGATAGGTTTCAGACTGGAGTACTTCCTACGTCCTCCGTTCCATGTTACCCTGCAGTTCCAAGTGCGGGTCGAGTTGTGCCGCGTGGACGTAGAGCTTTGGCCGTGTGGCCTGGACCAGGGCAGTGTCTCCAGAAAGATTGAGATTTCTACCTGCTCTGATTTTGTTTCCAAAACCTCAGAGCATTCACAGCAGGCTGGACAGTTCAAACTTGTGGGATGTTGTGTTTTGAAGGAGGAAGTTCATGCCTGTTTTAAACATTTCAATTTCAAACATAGAGCTCCCTTTCCTGAGCCCCCACCTGAGTCTCCAGCCCAGGCGAAGCAGTTTGAACTCTGGAGCCGGGGTCTTCAATCGCTCAGCTCAGTAGCCCAGCTTCGTGTCACTGTACCCTATGGTGGGGCTGCTTCTGCCCTGGGAATCAAGTCTTTAGCTGTGTGGGGCATCCCTGCTCGATGCTGTCCTCCTCACCAGCTGGAGAACTTTCAGAAAGCACATTTTGAGAGCTTGAAACCGAAGAGACTCTCTTTTCCACAGGTCTTGCCTCCATCTACCTCATCCAGATCTCTTGAGTCAAACCCTGCACCCACAGAAACCTCTATACCAGCAGATTTCCTGGACCCTTTGACCCAAGAGCTCATGGTCCTACCAATGATTTTGCCCAGTGGAATGGTTGTAGACAGTAGCACCTTAGAGGAGTACCAGAAACAGGAA
Source organism: Hemigrammopetersius urotaenia (assembly GCA_037974485.1). NCBI lineage: Eukaryota > Metazoa > Chordata > Actinopteri > Characiformes > Alestidae > Hemigrammopetersius > Hemigrammopetersius urotaenia. Next base: position 7,512,841 of record JBBPDC010000017.1, read on the forward strand.
GCCATTTGGGGACGTTTACCAAATGACCCCTTCACTGGTGTTGCTTTTACAAAAGACTCTAAACCGCTTCCTAACCCACTCCTTAAAAGCCGCATTGACAGTCTTGTGTTGCAGATTGGATGCACACGAGTTGGGAGCACAAAGGGTCTACTGAACAAACCTCAGCCCTCAAAACTCATAAATCCATCAAGACTGTCTTGCTCCACAGAGAGTTTTCACAACTCACATGCTGGTCCTGATGACACAGAGATTCAGTCAGCAAGTTCAGAGGAGCCACAAATAGACTCCATCAATAGAGACAAAAACCAGAGCAGAATATTGGGCTCAAAGCCACCATCTGGAAGTTGGGTAGAGAGGCAAAGCTTTAGATTGGAGTCTGTAACTGAAACCCACAGTATCAAAACAGAGAACACAAGGCTTGGCACTAAAAGGAAACATCAGTCAGACCATTCAGCCAGTACACACAGGACATTCACCAATTCACATCCTCAGCCTTTGACAAAAATTCCCAAAATCTTGCCCACAGGTTAGAACCGCAAACAGACTTCATCATTCCTCATCTAACCTCTCATGTCTTGTCAATTGTTTTCCTTACTCCACAGGTCTCACATAGTTTTTGTTTTCTTTCAGAACCACATTCTAGCCGGTCCTCTCATGAGCAGCGCCTGTCGGACAGTTTAGATCAAGCTTTGAGTTCTGCTCTGAGTGGTTTACCAACATACACCTCACAAAGCAAAGTGGAGCCAGAGACCACACCAGGTGCGTTTTTAAATGTGCTTAACTGACGCTTTACCCAAAGCTACAAATGAAAGCCCGTTCCTGCTGGGTACAGGAGAGAAAATGTCCTTTGGTTTTTCCTCCATTTCTGTTCTATCTGTTAATATTAACTCGGCATCTCAAGAAAATCTCAGTTTTTAGAGATGGCTCCAATCCAATACCAGATAATGGTATCAGAGGATGTCAGAAGAAAACGCTGAATCAGTCATTTTATGAAAAAGGACTGAATCCATTCCAATCCTGTATAAAATATAGCCTGAAATAGTGATTGAGTAGTTTTACTGGTACTTTTAGATCCTCTTAAGCATGGCAATTAAAAGATCTCCTTTCAATGTTAAGTATTTTTAATGAAGAAATTGGGACTGTTATACTCAGTTTCAGTGTCGGTACTGACATTGCAAAAGAAAAAGTGGAATTGTGCCATCTCTGTTAATTTTGCCAAATTGCTGAAATGATATGTTGAAATAATAACTTATCTTTGACTTTTATTTCTTCTTTTTTTAAATAGTTATTTGTGTAGAAATATTAGAGTATTAAACACAGTTGGTAGTAACTTGATTTCAAAAGGTCTATTAGAAAATAAGTCACTGAGATATCTAGTTTTTTTCTAGATATATATGTTTTTTGACATGCAACTGTCAATCAGAGAAGGAGAAAAAGTAAATTGTTTTCTTTGCTCTTATCTGCTGGAGATGGGCTTCAAGTACTGACAAAGAATACTATTTAATTCAGTATTCATTTTTGCTTCAGTATTTTATATGAATTTTGTTACCAGATACATCAAGGGGGCAAAATGAGATCAGGTGAGCCTGATCTGAGTGGTTTTGTCGCAGACAACTGAATTCTTATCCATTTTATAGCCTCTAGTTAAATATAGCCTTTAGTTCTTTGCAGGAAAAAGTGACATAAGACATTTTGCAAATCAACCTGTGTTCTGAACATGACGTCTGTGTTTTGCATTCTAATTTCACAGTTTTTGTCTTGCCCTTGTGTCTTGTTTAGGGCAAACCAGATGTGGGTCCTGTTCTTGTTCCTTGACAGTTTACTCTGTGAGCCCCCTCGTCTACTCTCTCTCCTGTGGTCACCTGCTGTGCCGATCATGTCTGCACCGTGAGCGTCCACCCGGCTCTCAGAGACTCTCAGTCACATGCCCCACATGTAAAGCGTGTACCTCGCCCAGCACAATCACACGGGTCCATCATTAAATACATAATAATACAGACTGTGATTGGAAATACCATTCTGGTTATAATATAATAAACAGATGAAGTCTTTTTAGAAATATTTTTCAGTTCTGGTTTTTGTAATGCAGAAAAACATCAATAAACGGCAGAGTAAAGTCAAGTATGTTTTTTATTTATTTTAACCAAATATGCACAGTACATGGAGCAACACCAGAACAGAACACCAAGAGATCACGAGTGCAGACAGGACATGAGAGTGCAAGAAAAAACACAAGAGCAACAAAACAACAGACAAGACTTAGTGTTTTAGTATACTTTGGTTTATAATTTTGTTTTATTTAGTATCATTGATTATACAGTGATTCCCCTCTTTTTGCAGGGGTTGCGTTCCAAGAGCATGCGCGTATAGTGAAAAAAAAAACATGTTTTGGTAATGTATAGCGTAAACCCTAAATATGCCCCCAAGTATGCTCCCATACTTTTAAACTCCGTTTAATGCGTTACCTTTAACGCTAAAGTAAAGGTAAGCCTGTAATCCCCCCCCCTCTCTTAATTTAAACTCCCTGCTGAGATATGCAGCTCACGTATTGGGGGGACAAATGTATTGGGACACCGTGGTGAGGTGAACAGGTCCCCATTGTGTGGAAACATCCAGAAAAAATATATTGCCACAAAAAAGCAAAAGAGGCAGAGTTTTACAGTTTTCACGTTATTGTGGGGATTTCTAAGTAAAACTGCTTTCGGTTCTCCAAAAAAATCCCCCACAATTAGTCAAATGGCATAAATGAATTGATATTTGTGTTGGAATAACATTAGGTTACCTTAAGCTCTGATTTTTTTACACAAAAATAACAGTTTTTTTTTTTTTGCAAAAAGAAACCCATGCCAGGAAGTTTTAGGTGATTACACTTCTGCTTTTAAATACAGAGAGGTGGTGTCATGTCTCACCACGAAAGACCCCTCATCAGTAAAGTGAGACACCTGGAATCTTACAGGTGAGCTTTCATTTGCAAGAAACCGTGCAAGCTTACATAAATGGCAGTATAATTTAATCTTACAGCTTGAAAAAGCCTGCAGGCAAGAAATTGGAGAGGTTTAGGGAGAGTCTCTGAAAAGACTGACTGACAGAGACACCTTCCAGCGCCGATGTAATGAAATGAAATGTCAAAAAGCGGTTTCTTGGTATTGTTAGAAGACATGCAACGTGATCAACAAATGTGTTCTCGTGTTGTGAATGGATGCATCTGATTGTGTGCAGTGTAGTTTAGTTTGGTGAGGGTAGAAAAAAAGCAGCATTTACACTTTATAGGTCCTTATAGAGCCTTTTAGTAGATCCTTCACTCTCAGAGGGTGGGTTTAGACTTCTAACACGGCGTTTCTGTAATGGGATTAAACAGTAAGTCTTATGCAGTTTTAATCATGTTACAGAGGAAGGTGAATGTAGTGTCTGAGGAATGCATGACTGGATGGATCACTGTGTCATGCATCATGTTACTCAAAAACACTGCTTGCATTGATCAGTAGAGATGATGTTAAGCATAAATAAAACAAATCCAGACTTTTTAAGCTCTTCAGGGGTGTGTTCATATTGGCTGTATGCAGTAGCTGCTCCTTTTGAGCTCTATCTGGCACATTCTGACACATGTTGCAAAATAAAAACCTGCCTGGAATAGTTCTGGTTTGTTCAAGTTACATAACTGTTAAAATGTACTTTCCTAGTCTGAAGGCCAACACTGTGGCGGTAATGCACTGAAAAGTTGTCAACCTCCATAAAACGAAGAAGAAAAAGAAGCCTGCTGCTGCATAGAATGACTGCTCCTTGTCTTGTCTTCGTATTTTAGTGTTTTAAACTCACACCCACCCATTTATCTCAGTTTATTTAGTATTAGTAAGCTGTGCCCTGTCTAAACATGTGGGTAGAGAGTTATTTCCACGTTTCTTTTGTGTACGAGTCTTTGTTTTGATTCGCCACACGCTGCTAATGTTAACTGCTAATGCTAACGGATTTTTAAACAATAACGTTTTCTGATTCTGATTATTTATTTACCTTTAAATTTTTTTTTAAGAACAATGCATTAAACTGAGTTTAAAATTTAATTAAAGTGGGTGGGGGTGCTGCCTTAGCAGCCTTGGGGAAGGGGGGTGGGGATTCACTATGCGTGGGTGCTCTTTGACGTAACCCTCGCGAAAAGCGGGGATTACTGTATAACTATTGGTCACTGCACCCAGAACGAAAAGCAAACAGCACTAGATAGAGAAAAGAGAAATATTTTAGTGCATAAAGAATAATCTAGATGTGAATCTTCTTTTTGTAAGACTTCCCAGAGTCTTTGAGGACAATTTGCAAACAATTTTAAATTGTCTTCCAGAGTGAAACGTTTTGTGATTATGCCTGTAAAAAATATTCCCCATAAAGCTGGAATCCAAAACACAAACCGGCAAAATAAATCAACAGGTCAAAATGATCAGAGATAAGTTTCTGTGGGTTCTGTAGTGTTTTGCATGCTGAGTTCAAATCTGTGTTTAGTTTTTCCCCCCATCTACAGTTTTTCTGATGAATCTAGTTATATATTGCTTGATAGTTGGTATAATGATTATATAATAATCATGTGCTGAAATGCAATTGTAAAATGCGGATAAATTTAAAAAAATGAAAAATTCTGCATTATAACCCATTGGATGTCTCTCTCCAATATGAGCATAAAATATGTTTCAATACTGTATTCAAACGATGTCTGAGGCCTCTGGCAGCATGTCAGTAACCATGTCATGCAAAAACTTTCTGTAAGAGAACCTGTGGAAGCATTAAGCTCTTCAGACGTCTGGGTCCATTCACCACCACTGCTCTGACTCTGTAATGGGGAATTTCACATGAACAACTCGGTTTTACTTTATTTATCTTCACCATTTAATTATAAAGTATGGTGACAGAAATGTTGTTTCGTTTGTTTGTTAATTGTTGTCCTTCAACCATCATAATGTAAACACACCTGAGGGCACCATTTGGGACAGACCTTTAACCGCTACGATTCCTAACATGACTAGTTCTTGTAATTAATCATAAAGGTTTCACAGAATCGTTCCTGTAGAGGCAGTGAGTGCTGGGTTGCTTTGTTCAGTGTGCAGAAGCAGGGAAAGGAGGAAAGGAGCAATGACGCAGCATGGAAGGACCCAAGGCTAAGGGTCCTTTGTGTGAGCAGGAACAGAGGGCCCTGACGGCCAAATGACTGCTGAAGGCAAAAACACTGTCTACTTTGTGGTGTGTTACTGCTATATTCAGTGTGTTTTGGGGTGGATTTGAGCAGGGCACAGTGAGTATATCTTTTTTAAATCCTGTTTTTTGTAGTACAACATATAAATTATTGTATGTTTTAGTTTAGATATATTCATATTTAAATAATATACACTGTGTCCATGTATACAGTCCCCTTTACTAGACCTGGTAAACCTGTTGGTCCATCTTATAGAGAAGTTATTGATGAAGGTTCATGTGATGCTGCAGAGTTTGAGTTGTTGTCATTCTCTTTGGTCAGTTTCTTGCCACAGGACACTGCTGGTTGGATATTTTTGGTTGGTGTACAAAACACTGGAGTGACACCGTTTAGAAACCACCATCTCAGTGTACCTGCTGTGCTGAGAATCTGAAACTAGTCTCTCACCTCCTTCCTGGGTTTCCTGGCTTTACTAAGAATTTCCACAAAAATTACCCAATACTTAAGTTGTTTTTTTACCCCATACTTTTAAACTTTTACTTTTCCTTCAGTATATGCTCTACCCTCCCACCTACAATATGTATCATCTCAGCAACACTTAATTCTCTGAACTGACCTTGCTTGGGCATGTATTATGTATACATATTCATGATGATATTAATTAACATGCAAATAAATCTGTTAATTTGCGTGTTGCTGTATTATGCATGTGATCTGTGTTGGTTACTCTTAGTGTTTTAACAATCAGTATCAGCATTCCTACATCATTAACACATGTTTAACGTTATAGAAAAATAGTTTCGGGGCTTAGAGTTTTAGAATATTAACTATTTTCAGTTAAGGACCAAAATCTTTACTTAATGGAGACACATTTCCCTCTCTATTGTACATTATGGATAAGGGTTTTTGAGATTTGAACTGGTTAGTATTTTTTCTTTGCATTGTTTCATTCTAAGGTTTTATTCAACATTTACTTGACAGCTAAAGGGCTGGTGACCTCAGTCAATGTTTATGCCAGTTTGATGGATAGCTTGAGGTGCTGGAAGCAACATACCCTTAAAATGCTCACCATGTCATTAACTGAAGCAACCGAATCACACATTATTTCTGCATTACTTTTCAGTGCCTAATACCAGGTCCGTTCTTGTTGTCTCATGTATGCATATGCAGGTCTGAACAAAGTTCATGGGAAACGCAGCAATTAGCTTTGATCGTGCTTAACTGCAAATTACGACGTTCCAGACATAAACGTGTCAAACGGTTTCTTGCATGTTTGGTTCCCTGAAGAACGTTTCTTAAAACCAGTTTTTTCTTAAAACCAATTATACGTTCCCATAATGTAAAGACTCTTGCAAGAAGCCTTAAATTGGTAAAGTGCCTCCACACTAAGGGAAGGTTCTTCACATTCACACATCTCTTTTACAAAGACTGCATCACTCAACAAAAAACTTTTTTTAAAGTGTGTACCAAAACTCGGACGGCACGTCATTTAAGGGAAGCATTCATGAAGCTACAGGGCATCTACGTAAGTGTTCCATGACAACCGGTGTAACCTTAAATAAGCATTTACAAAAGGCTTGTTTTAACAAGCATCTGAGGGCATGTCCGTTTTGATGTCATTTCAGTGTTATGACAACTGAAGGTATATTCGAATAAGCCTTTGTAAACCCCTATAGGTTCACTTCGGGTGTCATGAAATCTACACATAAACGAAGTGCCATTTCTACTACGACTACTACTATAATCGCTTAACAGACGCTTTTATCCAAAGCGACTAACTTCCCTCTAAGCAGGAGGGAAGATGAATTAAGTGCCTTAAACAACGCTGTACCTGTGGGAAGAGCAAGCCATTTTTTTCTCCATTGATGCACATAGAAATAGACAGTCTCAGCACACTTCATTGCATCCTTTTCTACGGTTTGAGCAAATTAGTCTTTATTAATTTAATAGATCTGCAGCGAACACTCCTTACGATATTAAATGAAAACATCAAATTCACGGCATGTCATGCGCATTAAGCGTCTGCATGCTTATCGAATCGTGAGTACCTTGTGGGCAAATCGTTTTTGATGGCCCTGTATTGACACATCATTGGCGGCTGAAGTGTTTCAACCTGAGTCATAATGGAAAGTCGGCGTAATTAAATGTCTCAGAACAGTTACGGCACGTATCGTATTTTGTAACATGGACAACGTGACACCAGAAATCAAATTAAACGGGGCGAAAAAAAAGGCATAAATCATCTCAAATAATTTCATACGAGATGAAATTCAAATGTTTTTTTGCATCATGCTTTGCGCGTCTGGTTTTGCTCTTGTTGTCACCTTCCATGGTCGTGAATGATTTGAAGATATTATTCCAAATTAGTACTTATGCTGTTTTGAATGCAGAGTAGGCATTTCCGTTGTTTTCTTCCAGGGTGTGTTGTGCAGATGAATAAGATATTTCTGATTCTGAGTGTGTGACCTTTCTCCTCACTCTGCCTTTCACAGCCGTTTCTGCTGGCATTAACCCTTCCACTGCCGCTCCTGTGTGCAGCGTCTTTCCCTTCTAAATGCACTTTTAACTTTATCGCTGCATGTTTCCACGGTTGTAAGTAACATCACTCGTATCTCTGAAATAGAAAGAACCCAACAGCTATTTTTAGCAGATTAAAAATGCTGTTCTAAAGCTGTAGCCGTCAATAGTTCTGTTTTCAGAAATGAAAATCTACCATTTTGCCATAATCTGCTGCCCCTAGCCTGCCCATCTTCTCATAAATGTTAAATGCAGACTAGAACAAAACTGTAGAAAAGAACATCATCAAGAGGAGGGTTGGTGACCAGTGAAATTCAGAATTTCTGTTTTGTTAAAAACTGTTTTGAGCAAATGAATGATAATTATCTAAAGTGACAACTTGTGTGATTAAGGTCTCATTTTTCAGTTGAAGGATAACCTTCAGGGCCAAATGCTTTTTGGAAACTACAGAAATAATATATATATATATGTATATAATTTTTTATTTATTTAATTGAATCATATATGTATTTAAACTACACATGCTGTAGTCATATTCTTATTGAATTGAAATATTGGTTGGAAACTGGTAAAAAATTTTGAAATGCCTAAAGGAAATGTTTTCAGTCTGAATTGTTTTGCCTGAAGTGTCTTGGGAAATACAGATCGACGCCTTCCATTGGTTTGGCTTTCAGGTGGTACCAGCCACCACCATAAAAAGGATGAGACAGTTGAATAAATCAGTCAAGCCTTGATTTACAATGAGTAGGACCAGTTTTCTTACTCCAGAAGAACATAATCAGTGAATGAATTCAACTCACAAACCAATTAGCGGGTTTCTGTCAGACGGTAAACTACAGCAACTTTATACCACTCTAGAAATTCTACATACAGGCTACAGTATTTATTAATAGATGGCATTGCTTCAAATAAACCATGAAATGTCTTTTACAAGCTCCAGATATAGGCACCATGTTCAATGGTGGTGTACTAACATACTGCTGAAAACCTATAACAAAGCTAGCAGAAGCTTCTCTCTGATGCACTATACATCTGTTCTTCATACTATGCGTAATACTGTAGCACAAAACACTTTACATTTACACTACACTGCCACTTTACACGGCACTGTCACTTTACTTTACTGTACTTTATACAACTTAAGACTACTGTTGCTGCCCTGTGTTGTCTTTCATGTCTTTTATGTCTTTATCTGTGAAGAGGTTGTTCAAGTAAGAATTTCATTGTGCTCTGTACACTGTACTCTGTACATATGACAATAAACTTCAACTTCAAACTTCAGAAATTAGCATCCTCATGAGTTTTTTAACAATATTTTGAACTTTATGGCCCAAACTGAAGGCTGAGCTCTCATTCTCGTGGCTCACCATTTGTTATTGATTTGAAAGATGCTTTATAAATGGTTCAAATATGTTCCATACAAATGTACAGTTATCTATGTTATATAATAGCCATAACCACGTACCTATGTTGTTATTATCCTTATTATTAGAAGTAGTAGTGGCAGTATATGTCACGTTCTGGACTGGCGTAAGCCGAGCTTGTTGTTTTTTGGGTATTTCTGTTCATGCTTTCTGTTTGTTATGATTCCAGCGTTATGCTGAGGAACCTTAGTTCTGATTCTGTCCTGTGTTG
>JBBPDC010000017.1:7522265-7538585 GCA_037974485.1 Hemigrammopetersius urotaenia
ATCAGCCACTTTCAAGCTGCCACCCCAGCACACCACAGCATAGAAAATGGCACTGGCCACCACAGACTCATAGAACACTGTTTTGGTTATGTGTGTTTTTGAACAGAATCAGAATCAGAATATTTGTTGATCACAGAGGAAACTGATTAAGAGGAGAATAGCCCCTGTCACAATTGAATTGGCCACTAGGGGGCAGGATTTCTACACAACTGCTGAACTGCTGACACTTGTAAAAACAAATAGCAACAAACACATTTGAACTGAATAGAACGGAATTTGGCCCTGAACAGACTTTTTTCTGCTTTTTTTTACAGAATGTGGCTGTGGCCTACATTGGCATGTTCATTGGAGGAGACTATGTGTTCTCATGGCCAAACTTTGTAGGAATGAATATATGGTAAGAACAATTTCAATTTCAATGTTGCTATTTGTGAAGTGAAAACTCATCATGATTTTTACTGTCTCTTCTTTTCTCTTCTTTTCTTTTTTTTTCAGTATCACTGGAGGTTTGGTGTACTCATACTTGACCTTCAGCAGTAGCTCTTCTACACCAACTGCAAACCAAGAGGAGGACAAACTGGTCCAGGAGCTGCAGGACAGTGCAGAGAACAGACAGTTCTCAGATACATTAACCCTGCAGTCGGTTAAACCCACAGCCTGAGACTATAGCACCACCACTTATAAAGCTGCAATTAGGGATCTTGTTTACATTTTGTACACAAACTGTAGAAAATTTCCCACTCAGTCCTGCTACATTTTTTATCTAGATAGAGTTTTCAATCATAGTTTCAATTACTACAAACACTACAAGGACTGTGTGTTCATAATTAGACTTTAATTTGATGTCTGAATGAAGGTCTGTGTATCAGCAAATTATGACAGTCAGCTTTAAGTCAATGCCAATGTAGCTTTAATGTATAGAAGTGGGTCAAATTAAATGAAAAAAAAAAAAACACCTCAGAAGGTGCTGGGTCACCACAAGCTGCTGGAACAGTTCCTCAGAAAAGTCCTTCAGCTTGTGATTTAGTGATGTTTTGGAGATGGCTGTCCATTGGTCCAAAATCTCTCATGTTTTTAGCTGAGCTTTGAAGGCCAGTCTATATTTATCAAAGCCCTCAGTGACTCTTTGTGCCTCCTTTGGATGGGGATGTTATTTTCTTGAAAATGACCACTCGTATAAGCATAGAAATGCTGTATTGTTGGATAAATGGGTCAGTCTGCATTGATTTGTAGTGGCCCTCCCCCCGAGAAGATAAGTGGCCCACCAAAGAACCCCCACCCCCCCCACCCCCACACACACACACAGCATTACAGAGCTATCTGACCTTACACTGCAGGCGTCAGTTATTCTGGCCTGTACTGTTCTAGGTGTACACCGCACATGCACTTACCCACATGTGACGAATACAAAGAAGGATGACTAATCCAGCCAAATCTCTTTAATCCATGTTTCATGTTTCAGTGGCAGGATGTTAATTCCACCCACAGGTCAACAAAATCATCAGAGATAACTTTATGCTGATATTCATGCTGATCTGTGTTTAGTTTTTCTTGCACATACAGTTTTTGTATTGCAGATGGTATAATCAGCATAAGATGACCCTGACTAGATAATAACACCATTACAACAAGCGGGATGGTACCACAAATGCAAAAACCTCTCACTAACTTTTCCTATTACTGATGATCCCAACTGTCTACATCCATCCAAGCAGCCTCAAAACCGTCTGGAGGCCCAAATATCAGAATCAGAAAACAAATATACTAAAGCAGCTCAAGATCCTGGATTCTCAACCACTGGGCCACGGAGGCTTTTGATTGGGTCAAGTCAAGACAGGCCATTGGTCCACAATTGATTATTTAATATCATTTAATGTGGCCAAGTGGGGCTTGGCAACATGCTGTGATAGATAGGTGGGCCTTAATGTTGGAAAAGGTTGAGAACTAAGTTACATAAGCTGATTATTGTTATTTGGTGCTTGATTGTTGTTACATGTCTGAGACATTGCATATTTTATATACGACCAGTTTACTTATGAATGTGCATTAGAAATTGAAATTTGAGTTAAATCGTATATTTTGATACTGTAAAAATCATAATTATGCCAAATGTAAGAACTTGAATATTTATATCAGCATCCTTTGTGGATCAGGGAATGTTTTTTTCTGAGACCATCAACAGCTGTGACCTGAAAGATGGTCTCAGGGTTCAGTGAAGACAATAATTTGTGAAATAATTATATATTAGGATAGTGTGTCATTGCTACCTAACATTACACTATACAGTAATGAGTAATTGTAGTTTGTGCATGGTGTAAAGCATGTGAGGGGGTCCATTTAAGAAAGACAGCACAAGTATTGTCAGTCATTTATGATATTTAATGAAAACCAGCAGTTCTAACACTATGAATTATCTATGGGGAAAATGCCTCCTTTACACATTTACAATGTCCTTTCCACACAAAAAAACTGATCGAAACACGGATCGAAAAACCTGATTTACATTCTGTTGTCAAAAAAAAAAAAAAAGGCAATCGCCAAGGACGCTTCTGAGAATTTAATTTATAAGATACCTTGTGCAGCTTACCAAATAACTGTGAAATATATTATTTCTATATATAAGGAAACATAATAAGGCATTAAGGGTACTTAATAAGTCTGCATTTCATTGGATGTCCAGTTTTTTGTTGTTTATTTTGTACCAGATTACGGTAGGTTAATAATTTCCTCCACACATACAAGGAAAGCCAAAAGTCACTATATTAACCATTCGACTGTATTAAAGGGATCTGGGAAGTGTATATCTATCTTTGGGGCAATAAATGCTAAAAACATGTCAATAAAGGCCCTGGGACATGAAACTCTTAATGTAGTGTTCCAGAGTGAATATGCCACCTTCAGAACAGAGAAAACATCAAACTGCAAAACAAGTGCTATCTGTTGGATTTAAGTGAACTTTTAGAAACTCTTTCTGTCACACTTTGAAATCTGAAAACTGCTGACACAACCATTAACCCACTGTTGAACTGCTGTAAAAGTAACACTAAATGTACATGATTTCACCACGAAGCATCGCCTGCTATTAACTAACAAATGCTTATACTGTATGTCTGCAGAAAGGATATGGAGCTTTCTATAGTTTCTCTGAGCTGGAGTTAGTCAGTGTCACTGCTAGCCTCAAACCTCAAAGCCTTAAGATGACATTCGTGTTAAAATAAATATGAATGAAGAGTGGACTGAAGCAACGACAAAGGTCTATGTGCAGCAAATTATACTACTGTTAAATTTCAGGTGCAACTTATAATATACAAAGAGAGTAGGATCATTTCCTTTCCTCTTTCTTTTGTCACCTCTTGCTTCACCCTTCATCGCCACACAAAGAACCTATGCTGGTTTCATCTTGATCAGACTGGTTATCCCATCGCCAAACACTCGAGTGCGGTATCTGAACGCACTGTATCACAACCACACACGTTTAAGTCCACCTATGTACACAACAAACACAAACATGCTCACAACGTAACACTCAAACTTGTATGAAAAAGAAGAAAAGAAACTCGTTATCACAAAAAAAAGTGCACAACACAACCAAAACAAAACACAAAAATGATCGTCTTTCCCTCTCTTTGATAAGCAGAAGAAAACAAAAACATTCTTCATATAAAGATATCTACCATAGTAGCAGCCTAATGTTAAATCTGGAAGCAAAAATAAGGTGCTTTTAGCTTATGCCAGCCCCACATGTACACTGCAAGGCTGGAAATCCTAGGGTTGCAAGCACTGTGTAAAACCGCTAATAATGTGAAGTCCCTGTAAAGTACTAAGTGTAGAGGGACGTTAAGAGATCTCACTTACAATACTTTGCCGTACTGGGGATATTACTCAGTGTGCAACCCTAGACTTTAGTTTACACTGGTGAATTCAGGCAGACAGATTGTTGGCCAGCTCAATGAGAGCCAGTGCTCCGTGGAGGCGCTCCCTTTGTTCTTGGAGGCGTCGCCGGGCTGCCCCGCCTCCGTTGCTGCTCTTCCCCTCCTCTGGTTCCTCCTCTTCTGCTTCATCAGAAGGCAGGAAGTCCATGGGGTCCTGCTGCTCCTGGTCCTCCATGCCAACCTTGGTCAGGGGCTTTCCTTTGCTTGTGGCTGGGGCTCGCTGCTCTCTCATCTGCCAGTACCTGGGAAAACAAATGTCGTTAGGACATTCTCATTTAAATTTAATAACTGATCTGTTGTAGGGGAATTCCTCCAATTTTTCTAAATAGTTTGTATGACACTGGAGACATTGTTATGAAAAGATCTCGGCCTAAAACTTCAAACCTAAGTTCATTAGTACATTTCTGTTATCAACGCTGCAAAATAAAATTAGATTTTTTTTTAGACAATAGCAAACCCTGGTTTCTATTACTGAAAAAATAATGTGTTTTTCTCCTCAAGAAACAATCAAACAACCTTGAATGAGTTTGTTTACAGCACAGCAATTGAACATCTGCAAATGATATACAGTAACGCGGGTGCTCTTGGAACATAACTACTGTTGGAACGTAATTACTGTAATCTTAATATTGTCATAATACAATAATGTCCCATTATAAATGCTTTGTTCTTTAGTAGACAAAGTCAAAACCAGCCATGTTCTTTTTTTTTCTTTCTTTTGGCCCGATCAAAGTGGGGGTGTTTTACCTTGCTAACCACTCAGCCACAGCCTGGTTATCAGCCCCCTGGGATTTCCCTGGCTCTCCCTTGGGCTCCTCTCTCTTCAGCCGTGCATATGGATGCTTAGGGCAGTGTCGATTAGCATGAGTGAAACGGCTACCACAGCCTAGAAGAAAGAAAAGATATCTTGAAAAGAAGTTCTTTGGATGACCTGAAACATCACCACCTTTACTAGACCATGTAATATGGTACAACTGTCTGTATCCATTAAAAAACTATTTTTATTCTGATTTTAGTTTTTGCAAGTTATATCAGTATTACAAGTTATATCATTGGTAATACGCCTGTAATAACTGTGGAATTGGTTCTAGAGGAAACACAGACTACCATTTGTTGCTGTCTCTTAAATAGGTTAAAGCTCACCTTTTTCTGAGCAAACGAAGGGCTTCTCTCCGGTGTGGAGGCGCTGATGGGTTTTCAGCTGGCCACTCTGAACGAAGGCCTTCCCACATTCTGGATAGTCACACAGGTAAGGCCTCTCACCTGAGACAAGAGTCAAAACATGATTTCTCACATTCACGCTCCATCTGCACAGGTTCCACCAGTCAAGCGGTCCAGCACTCACCTGTGTGTGTCCGTTTGTGCGCCTGGAGGGACTTCTCTCTGGGGAAAACTCTGTTGCAGATGTTGCAGCGGATGCGGCTGGTGGAGTTCTCACCCTCATTGATAAGTTCACGGACGGTATCGGCACGCGGGCGGCCGCGACGTATCCCATCCTGAGGAGGGACAACAGATAAATTAACATGGAAAGATGTTTAACTGGAGGACACCAATTACTAATCAGAAAACATGCAGCACTGTGCAAAAGCCAAAGATCACCTATTAACTGATTTAAAAATGCACATTAACTACTAGCTATTTATTTTTCAGGTTCAGGCAAAAAGCAGACAACAGTTTTACACAGAAGCCTCAACAAGTACATGTAATTTGACACATTTAGTGTGCTTTTGTGAGACCTCCTTTATGGAATCTGCAGGGATACTCTTCCATACTTTCTCTCTTTTAAATATAAGGAATATTCAATAGGTTTCTGCACTTATGAAACTATTAAGAATTTCCAAAAGGGTGACAACTCTTATACTAATCGACAAGGGCAGCCGGCTTGCCAGACAGAACCAGTCACATGACACTCATTTTTTCTTCACTCAGTTCTTTCATTGACATTCCTATTCCTTATTCAAGTGGACCATCTATCTAATCTCTCAAAACTATTTTCTTTGAGCATTTTAAATGCACACGAGAAAGACACCTGTGCGGGTTACTGCTGAATATTCTTGTCTGTATGAAGGGAACGATTGTGAGAGGTTTTGGGAGCAGCTTGGGTTAAAGGTAGGATGTAGGAGTGGCAGCAGGGGGCACAAGAGTAAAGAGTGGAGAGCTGAATAAAGATGGTTCTGTTGTAACACAGCAGCAATTACTGCTTGTTGTAGATAGTAATAACAAAGGGGAATATTGTGCAGCATAAAGAAAAGCTCCAATGTACTTTTATTATGTTTTGTTTTGTTTTTAATGCAGATAATTTTTTGCGCCATTCTCCAACACGCCTGCCTTTTTGGCGCGCAAGCCTGACGTCATTTGCACAGACCAGCTGCTCCTGTCTGAGAAGGGGTTTAAAATCCTCCTTTTACAAACATGTTCGAGCTTTTCCACCAAAATAAACCTTCACACAGGAGCACGGCCACCTAAAACTAACCCTTTAAGCCCATCGAAAGGACAAAGGCTCTGTTTCCACACTGCGTTTTAAAAAACATTGTTTTTGCACAGTAACTAACCTGCTATATAGCACCGATGGGGTGAGTTTAGTGGTGTCAGTATAATAGCACACATTAGTGTTTTTAAAGCTCTCACATATAAATAGCTGAAATGATCGTTTTAATAACGTTTTCTTGTACAGAATGTGCCTTTAAGCGCTCTATAGTTTCTAGAGAGTAACTAACCTGCTATAGCACCAAGTGGGTGAGTTTAGGAGTGTTTCTTTGCTTTCAGTTCGTCATAAACGTTTACTAAAGTGGCTAAAGTACTTGAAGTACATGCCTGAAACATACAGTACGTGTCTTATAGTTGTCTCTTCTGTTTTTTTTTTACAGTAATCAACTTGCTGCAGCATCAAATGGATGTTTAGTGGTGTTTATTAGTACAATAGTGTTTTCCACTCCAAAGTGGTCAGGAAGAGCCGAAACTGTCATTCTAAACAGGTTTAAGAGTACAAAAGGTGCCAGAAGTGCTGTTTTGTTTTTGCACAGTAACTAACCTGCTATAGCGCCTATTTGATGTTTTTATTAGTGTTTTTTTCCACTCTAGATGGATGAAGGAACGCTGAGAGGGTAGCTTTAAGTATGATTAAGTGTATAAAAAGTGCCGTAAGTACCTTTAAGTGGTCTCCGGAGGGGCTGTCTACTTCTGCCGGGGCGGAGCTGCTCCGACCGGGCGAGGCGGCTCCGCTGCCGGAGCCCGGGCTCAGGGTTACGTTGTGTGCGTTCTCCCCCCACCGCCACGGGTAAACCATGAAGTCGCTGAACCCGGGGCTGGTGGGCATAAGCGAGTCTGCTGCCTTGGGTTTGATCGGGGTCGTCTTGATCACAGAAACCAGGACCCTTTTGGGCGAATCGTTGCAAAAAATGACCTGGGGGTGTTTGCTGTCAGCCATGGCGTCGATAATGTGTTTAAAAGTCAATAAAAGTGAATAAAATAGTAAAAATAGGCTTATTCCGACTAAGAAAAGTCAAACAAAGTAGAGGAGGCAGCTGGCGATGAAGTCCAGTCAGTTTATCTTATTTTCTCCAAACAGGAGCTCCTTTCGAACCGAAGCTTTCATTTCCAGACAAAAAAATAATGCATTTTTTGTTTTAAAAAATAGTATTTAGTATAAAAGTATTTAAAATTGTGTAAAACTCTCCTTCTCAATCCGTCTCTGCAGGTACTTTCCGCCCGTCCCGGTGTCAGCCTTCTCCACACTTTTCCCGCGTTAGAAATCGCGCCCGAGCGCAAGGCCACCAATCAGAGGCGAGGATGTTGCAGCAACGCTCGCTACATCGAAGCAAAAACAGCCAATAGCGAGAGAAGATAGCGAGCGGCAGCCAATCAAAAGTGTCCCTTGGAGCGCTATCGAAGAAGTTTCGACCAATGCGGTTCAAACAATTCAGAGCGCGCCGCTTCTGTTTGACAGCTCTCTGAGCCAATAGAGGCGCGTCGTTCGCCTCCCGCGCGCTGTAACGGATGTTTATGCTCGCGTTTAAAGGGATCGCGAGAGGGTCGCGGTTACGTAAGAGAACCGCCAAAACTGCCCCTTCACCCCCGTACCTCTTCTTTTACTACACTGTGTCTCATCCTCACATTCACACCAGCCTCCGTGTCTCACCCTCACCGTACATTTATATTTGTGGCATTTAGCAGACGCTATTATCCAAGCGACTTCCAGTCTCCATGGAGCAAGGGGGGTAAAGGGCCAAGGTAAGGTATGCTGAAGGAACATTCGAACCCGTGACCTCTTGGCCCAGAGGCAAGTATCCTACCCACTGAACTACCTCCACACCACCCCATAACACCAGCCTCCATGTGTCTCACCCTCACTGTAAGACTAGTCTCCATGTGTCTCACCAGAACGCCGTTTCATAATAAGACGTCAAAAAACTTTTTTAAAAGATCGGTTTAACCTGCCTCTAAGTTATTCTAACCAATTTATTACATCTGTCATTACAAGGATAATCACAGCCCAACCATTATAAGTGAAAGTGATAATCTGGCCATACATGAACACACCACAGCACACAGTGTGAGCAGCACGAAATATTTCCTCTGCATTTAACCCATTCACCAAGTGAAGCAGGGGGCAGCTACGAACACAGCGCCCGGGGAGCAGTGTGTGGGGACGGTACCTTAATAACAATAATAATAATAATAATAATAATAACTGGGCGAATACCCTAACCACTAGGCCACCAACTGCCACAATAACTTTGAATACACTCATTTTTTTCCCTTGACTAAAATTCAGACCATACAATTTTTTTTACAAAGCTTTCCAGGGCTGAACATATATCAGATATTAATCAGTTATAACATCAGTTCAAGTACAGTATACCACCCCTATGATCTGGGTGTAAGAAAATGAAGATTGTTTAAAATGTTATCAGCCTTCTGGATCTTCCACACATTTGATGTTTTTACTGAATATCATATGAGCAGAATATTTAAGAGTTGCTGCAAGATTGTGCTAAAATATCTGTTGTATTCAGTAAGAAATGTTCTCTCTCCATAATGCTAATTCAGGTCCATTTTTCTTCATTTATAAATGTTATATGTATGGACATTGCCAATATGTGCATAAAATATAGAACAGTGGCATCAGACTGCCATTCCCTGATCAATACAACCCTACAAGACATTATTCTCATACACCAGACTAATTCAGAAATTAAACTGTATAATTAGTGTAAATCACTTTGCTGTGGACTAATTATTAGACACAAGCACTTTCATACTAAAGAACTGAAGTAGGATCCTCATACATCAGTTATAGGATGATAACTAGACGATGAAGGAAGACGAGGAAAAAGGGGAATTAGAGGATGAATTTACTTTAAAAATCATATGAGGATACAGGCTTAGTACATACATATGTAAACATGCTAAGGAAATGCATGGAAGAAGTCAAAATAAAAGTTATAAAGTATTTACAGGTAAAAAATTTACAACAGTTCATTAACAATTATCAAACAGTTGCGTATATACAGCTTCCAGCTGCCAAACATAGGTTTGTTAAAAAATAAAAGAATAATTCACATTAGTCTACACCAGGGGTGCCTGACTTCGGTCTTGGAGGGCTGGTGTCTAGTGCAGTTTGGTGTTTTCCCAGTTCAAACACACCTGGTTCTAATCACCAGTGTTTATTAAATGCGTTTGAGGAGGAGGAACCACCAAACCGCTCTGGACACCAGATCTCCAGGACTGGAGCAGGACCCCCTGTCTACACCATTAGTGGGTCACACAGTGGCGTATCATGAACCACACAAGATTACGGACAACATTTTTGGGGTAAAATATGTTAAGGCTATATAATACGCATGATTTTGACATTAAAATAGAAAAGGTTTGACTTCACATAATGTTAGCATTCCAAAGCTTCCAACTCGTTCTTTTCTGTAGACAAAATGCTTCCATCCTGTAAACGCAGACACCTTTGAGGATACTGTCCATAGCAGACTCTTTATAAAACAAAAAAACGGTGGACTTCATGAAGTCTCTCTCCTGGGTCTTGAAGAAAGGCGGAGTTTAGCGGAGAAGAGGTGCTCTAGCTTTAGGGATGGCATGGCTGTGGGAAAGGAGAGGGAGAACATTTTAATTTGCGAGTAGAAGATCCTACATTTCATCCAACTTGGCAGCTTGTAACAGTTCAAGGGTGAGGGAGCAGTAGGAATCTAAAAAAGGGATGCGAGAGAAAGGAAGAAAGAAAGAAAGAGCTGAAATACCATAGTCTTGTAAAGCGCACTGATTGCAAAGAGTGCAGAGTTTTCCTTCTTCTGGACACTGCTCTTCTGTTACAGGGTTGTTAGAGTGGAAGAAAGAGACATACACACATGCTGGTTAAAACTACAGTTAATGTGGCTGAGCAGAACAGTGCAGTTGAACTGTAAAGCTATAAGAAGGCTTAAGTCAGTATTTATTTCAGCTACAGTAAGACAGAGGGCCTGAATTGTGGTTGTTCTTCATGAGAATGAACCAGAGTAGCCCTCCCCCTCCCTCGGGAGAACAAACAGTTGCACGAAGCGGGAAGAACAGCGTAAGCCGAGAACCAGGAGGAGCTACAGCCTGCGTTGAGTCATGCAAGAAATCAAGTAAAGAACAGCGGAGCTTTCGGACGTGATTTTAACGGCAGTTTTTGGCGCTCGGCCCGGCGGGGCGGCTATTAACTTACTAACAGGAGACTCAGGCTGGGGCCATATTGTTGGCTTGAAGAGGCAACGGGAGCTGCTGCTCGCTGCTGAGTGGGTTTACTCGCTTTAGGTTTGACAGGTTGCCCATGCTACCTGTAGCCGTGGGGCCTGGACTGACTTCATAGAACCCATGGCTCTTTTCACCGGCCACTACATGCAAGCTGCCTAAAGACCTCGCCAGTCTGGAATGTAATAACGGGCTGTCAAAGGGAAGGGAATAAATCATTGGCACAAAAAGAGACTGGGGCTATTACTGACTAGTTCAATTTTGAGGTGCAGATGCAATTATTTACCACCACAGGACAGCTGTGTGCTCTGGCCATTAATGAAATACCAACCTGTTTGCTCCATTGGATCCAAGCGAGGTTCTGGTTCTTTTCCTAACGTCCGTGTTATTGGAAGGATTCTGAGATTTGACAGATTTACAGCGTTGTGCACTTGACTGTAGAATAATTCTGTACAAAACAAAAAACAAGTCTGACATAACAGCCAACATGTACTTGGTTTGGAAGGTTGGACTTTTGTACAATGGTACAAATTCAGACTCAGATAAATCAAACTACCTTAATGAGTTAGACGCTGACCTGGTATGAATTTTATTCTCCTCTAACCTGCAGCAAAGAAAAACAAGACATTTCAGTATGTGAGGAATGCAGGCTGAGGTATCAGTGTGATGAAGGCAGCTGCAGGAGCCATGTCATTAATGTTATGCAACCCCGCAGAGCAAGCAGAGCAGGGCTGGAGGCGTCTCCATACAGAACAAACAGAGAAAAGCTGCACCTCACCACAGACCCCTCTGTCAACAAACCCCTCAGTAAACACGGTTCATGGGGAGGGTTCCCAAAGGCTATTGACAAACTACATAGTGGACGAGAGGGGACTACAGCTGGCGAACTGATGGAGGAGAAGCATGAGAACGCATCTGAGCAGTTCAAGCAAAATACCCCCAATTCAAACATTTAAGCAGTCTAAGATTGTTGAGTTTTAGAACCAGCAATGGATCATTCACAGACCTGAATAAATAGCTTGAAATATTTGAGGACCTGACCACTTTTCAAACGTTTGTTGGATTTTATTTTTTTTCGTTTTCCAAATGTTTTATTCCTTCTCTCTATTTTCAGATTAAAGTTTGTTATTTGCAATTTTCTGATGCATTATTACTGTCAATGGCTGCTGCCATCAGGCTCCTGAGGACACTCCCACCTGTGGGACTAATAAAGGGTAATCTTATTTTATCTTGGTGCAGGCAAAGGTATGTTTGTATTCCGTTAGGCCAAAAATGTGTTATATACAGTCCTGTGCAAAAGTCTTAGGTTCCTATGCAAACAGTTTGTATTTGCCAGCAAATAGACAAGATAATGTTAGAATAAATGCAAACAAGTAAGAAAGCATTCAATATCACAATTTGTTTTGTTTGTAAAAAAAAAAGTGTTTTGTGGTTAGAACAGTTCCAGATTTCACCTCAATGCCTCAAGCCTTTCCATTAAAAATTAGTATACGTTCTAGTATTAACTTTTAAAGACGTACTACTCAGCTAAACAGGTTTTAAATATAATTTTATAACGTAAAATATAATGTACTATAAATATATAAATGGGAAAATGTTCTGTGTAAACTCAGGATCAGCACTGAAAGTTTTTAGACCTGAAATGTAGTTTGTGACACATACATACATACAACAATGTGGTTTGAGTTGGGCAGGATCGAATTCTGAATATTTTCAGACCAAAATTTGAGGCCATAGCTGTACAGTAGCTAAGCATAAACACGATCGACTGCCTTGAGAGATAACTGACAGGCCATGTAAGCAACCTTTGGAAAAGGGGGGAAAAATTGAGACAGATAAGACGTGAACACACTTACAGCATTCCAAGTCCAGAGAGGGGTAAGTGGTACAGGCAGGAGAGATCACTTACAATCCTAACCCGTCTATACAGTAATGGAGGACGGAAGAGGGGAAGCCAAATAACAGCCACCACAGGACAAGGCTACAAATTGAGGAAACCAGCATAGCTACCAGCCATCTAGACATGGGGGGGGGGGGACATCTTAAGTAAAACAAAATAACAAGGAAGGAGATACAACACATTTCCAGACAAGAGAGTTCCTCTTTTCTCCATTCAAGACTAGATCAAGTCCATGCTTCCCCAATCAGACTGCAATTTCAGCATTAATGTAGCATCATCTGCAGTCATTTAGAATTCAACTCGGATTTTCATGTCTTTGCTTGCTGTCAGAGATGTTAAACTTCCTCTAAATGCATTTTGGATGTTTGACATGAGCTGAGCCAGTGTGGAGAAAAGGGGAGCACCCGAGGTCCACCTCAGTTTACCATACAATACAGGGCCATGCATTCGAGGTGTTAATGCTATTCATCATGCCAAGGAAACTTCAGATTGAGCAAACCCACAAAACACACAGATCAAGACATCATGCAATATAGTTAGAACCCCAGCTCTTGTTCTATGGTGAGAAAGAAGTGTATATTAAACAAAGAAAATGAAATGTTAGAAGACATAGTGCTAGGTTATAAGGAGTCACCTCTTCAGAACACACTATCTCTCCGGCCCCTCTCTCTCTCTGAACTTGGAAACCATCCAATCTAACATTATCATGGGTATTTTAGAACAACCCCATCATAAAATGCATAATGCATTTTTCTCCCATATTACATTGTATTTCCGTGTCCAGTATCTACACAATAATCGGCACAAACTCGTTTCAAGTCAAAATCCATAGAACCAGACGTGTTAAAGCTTTTCACCATATTTCCTCAACTACAGCTTTTCAGGAACCTCTGCTGAAGAGGAATGGATGCAACATCTAGTTTTCAAAGCTGCTTTCTTTAAGCATGTGAAGAAAATGTGTGAAAAGTATGTCCGACCTACTTAGAAGCAGATTTGCAAAAAAATAAATCAATTATCAAGCAGACACTAAAGCAGCCATACGCTCATGACCACAGCAACTGCTTAAGTTGAACCAAGACACCACAAACTAGGCAGTACTTACCTCAGAGATACAAAACCTGAGTGGCACTCACTCAGAGACTCCTAGCGCCCCATGTCTCTGCTACCTTTGCAATGCCAGACAACACTCAGGCCACAAAGAGCCCAGCAGGCTGCAGCATTTTACTACCGTTTGCCTGCCGTGCGATAAAAGGCTTTTGGAATCTCTCTCCTTTTTCGGTGCACTTTTAACTCATTCAGAACAGGTGGACCATGATGGGATTTGATCACTTATCTGAACCATGCAAGAACATTACAAAAACATCTTTTAACAATTCCAGTATGCAAACAAAATGGGGCTGGGGCAAGATGGAGTGATATGAAACCTATCTGTTTCTCTGTGTCTTTAGAAAAGCTCAGTGGGACAGAGTGACTAAATGTGTACTAAGAAGACCGTCCCAGTGGGAAAGACAGAGATACTTACGATAAAGAGCCTGTGGATGCTCTGGACTGTCTTTTACTCTTCAGCGCTCTCAGTTTGTCACCTTGTGTGAGGCCACTGCGCTCCTCCTCTGCATCGTTATACTGAAGAGAGGAAAGAACAGTCCAATAATCCTTCATAGGCCACACATGTGAGAAAGCACAAGAGTACATAGCAGAATAGATTATCAATAAATTACATATTTACACACACGCCTTTTCTGATTTAAAGTGGCTGATTTTATCTTCATGCGTCTACTTCAACTGATTGGTAGAAAGTAGTTAAAATTGAAGAAATCTCAGATTAAAAATGTCCAGAATGATGAATAGGGAAAAAAAAAGCTACCAAACTGCACTCTTGGATTAAAAAAAAAAAAAAAAAGAGAGAGATACCATCTGGATGGTAAACTCAGTTATACTATACTCCACTGACATTCATTTTTGTCCCTCCCCACCTTTAAAGCACTTTGTTTACTAACGTAGTACACTTTTAAGTCATTCAGACTGTTGGACAATGAGTCACTTAATGACTGAAATGTTGTATTTATTTTTAATTAATAACCAAAAATGAGAACTATCTTAAAGTAACTATATTATTTATATCTCCTAGCTAATTATGAAGTCAAAGGCTGCAAATGGTTGAAAACGTACATGGCAGAGACCGCAACGACCCCTCTATCCCCCCACAAACAGCCCTCTTGCTCAATATTGTGCACTGTTGTTCAATTCAGTTTCCTAAAAGATACTCACCATTTCAGTTGTCCTAAGTGCATGGTTCTTGTTTGTCCCGTTGATGGAGATGTCATCCACCCCCGACAGTATCCCCGTGACTGCGGTCTTGCTTGAGCCATTTTCCTGCTCCTTTAGTTTCTGCCGGTAGAGATCACCCTCTGCCCAGAGGCTGTTCTGCTTACTGTTGGGGAATGGAAATAGTACCCTCATTCATAACACAGCGTAACATAAGCACCGGGTTAGATTGACACCACAATCACCTTTATTCATAGCATAAGCACCAGGTGATATTGTTTGACAGGCCAATTACTAAGAGGCGCATGACGGAAACCTGACATGCTTTTATTGCGTCATGGATGCCAGAGGGGTTTTACTGGTGTTTTCAGACAGCGGATTACTGGGAATTTGGTGAAGGGTAGAATTCATGATCTTTTCTCTGTTGACTAACAGATCACTTACTCCTCAGTGAAGTTCTGCTGTGGTCCGATCACCGAACCCGGTCTGCAGATTCTGATCCAGCCTATGGCCTCAGCTGCAGACAGTCTGAAGTGCTTCATCATGTAACAGGCTATCAACGTTCCCGTACGACCCAGGCCAGCTGAAATCCACACAAACAGCCATTTATAACAATTTCTCCATGTTCTGTCATGCAGGTCCCTAACAGACCTTTCTTCTCACAGATCATTTAACAGAATCAGTCTTGCAAGAGCGTATTGAACACCTTTGAAAGGTTTTTACAAGTATCTAATGTGTATAAAGCATTAGATCAGTACACTAGAATGTGTCACACGTTCAACTCAAACTAGCAATGATGGAAAACAAATGAATATCTGTCAGTTATCAGTCACACGCCTCACCTTTACAGTGGACCGCAATGCCACCTTCAGCATTTTCACAAATGTTGAGGAACTTGGTGACAATGGCATCGTTGGGTGTGCTCCCATCAACAAAGAATAAGTCATGGTGCTCAAACCCCTTATCTGTGAAGCGTCTGGCATCGTACATTTTTTTGTTGAGGCGTATAATAGTGGTTATGTTGTGCTTCCTGAAGTATGGGAAGTACGCCTCAGGGGCATGGAGTGGGTAACCTGGGGAAGACATTAAAGGGGACTGTTATAAAGCATACATAGTTTTCATCACTCATTTAAATATTTATTCATATTAACAAGTGAGCCCAGTAATGTTTATTTCACTTACCATTCTCTATTTTGCTCTTTGGATGTGGACCACTAAAGGCCAAAAATTTCCCAGGAATAATCCAGTTGAAATCTCCATTCTCTGCCCTCTGTGGAACAGAGAAGAGTTCAATGACATACAATTTAGAGAAACAAGGTTATTTCACACCAATCAACCTAGAGTCTACCAAACTTTAGTGGTGGGCCGTTATCGGCGTTAACGTGCTGCGTTAATGTGAGAATTTTATCACGCGATAAAAAAAAAAAAAAAAACCGTTAATCTGTTCACAAAATTGGGTTGGGAGCTGGGTCTATCCTACGCAAGCGATGATGACTTTCACCC
>JBBPDC010000017.1:7545325-7555834 GCA_037974485.1 Hemigrammopetersius urotaenia
CCCATTCTGACATTCAGTCTGGAGTTCAGGAGATTGTCTTGACCAGGACCACACCCCTAAATGCATTGAGGCAACTGTCATGTGATTGGTTGATTAGATAATTGCATTATCTATTTAACAGGTGTTCCTAATAATCCTTTAGGTGAGTGTATATTTTATATAGTTTGTCAAAGAACACAAAAACACAAAGCAAGCTGCATAAAGACATGACTGGATGAGTTAGGTGTGGAAGAACTTGACTGGTCGGCATAGAGTTCTGACCTCAACCCCATCAAGCACCTTTAGGATGAACTGGAATGTATCTGTCTATCAATACAGTAGAAAATTACTGCTGAAACTGAATACTAGTTACACGAGTGATCTGGAGTGGATCTCTGTCTGTTATTGCACCTAACGTTTGTTGTGATATTGCACATAATAAAAATATTGCATATAATGATTTTGCGCAGTTACAAAATATACTATTCTATTCATTAGAGTTAGAAAATGTTTTTATTTTTTGATCTGGGGAATTTGGAGGCCAAGTCAACATCCTGAACTCTGTCATGTTACTCAAACTTTTGAAGTGTGGCAGTGTGTAGATTCCTACAGAAAGAGGCCCCTGGCATTAAGGTACATCATTAAGGGGTGTTCTTGGTTTGCAACAGTGTTTCGGTATATAAATAAACACTGAGATGAATGTAGGACCCAAGGTTTCCCAGCAGATCTTTGCCCAGAGTATCACACTGTCTCCAGTGGCTTGATTTCGTCTCGTAGTGCATCCTGCTGCTTGTGCCCATTGTAGCAAGCTGCGGTGCCCTGCGTGTTCGGACATTTGTTTACTGCACATATCAAAAAATAGCGAGTGTGTGTGTGGTAAACTGACCTAAAATGTAGCTTTTTAGGTCAGTTTTCATAATCATTTCTTGCTCACTGCTTAATGAATGCATTTGTTCTGGTCAGTGAAAAGTGGCACATTACGCATGTGGCAAATTTATTACAAAAACAGAATACATCACTCTTGTTTATTGTATATTAAAATCCTATATATTATTGTCATAATACAATAAAGAAATAATAATAATAATAAAATCAACTGCAATAAAATATGTATAGAATATATTAAATAACTATTAAACCATATTGTGCAAAAATTGAGCCACCCCTTATTTCTTTATATTTTGCTTTGAATCCCCTTTTTAAATGCTATTTTATGTCCGTTAAACTGCCTTTGCCATATTGAGTAGACTGAAGTAAAGAAAGGTGCCAAGGAGCCTAGATAAAGGAGTTCCAACCACTCCGCATTCAGCACCACCAGTATACTGATCACCGGCCAATCATCCGGAACCATCTGCTCCTCTTTCTTCACTAGTTCAGGAGTTATGTTAGATAGTCTCTGCTTAAATGAAATCACTGTGAGATTTAACAAACAAACATTTTCCTCTGAAACTGGTCAGATTCAGGACAGGAAAAATGAGAATCTTTTAAAAAGTCCTTCAGGAAGCCTGGAGAACTGTTTCACAAGACCACATTAAAATACAGGAAAGTTTGGATCTTTGGAAGCACAATGTGAAGATGTGAGGGGTGGCTTTTGCACAGTACTGTATATAAACATGAATATTATAAATAATAAAAGACGAGGAGATTCAAATCCTCAGCTACTGCTGAACATACAGTAGTGTTACATTAAGTCAAACACAGCTGCATTTACTGAACTGAATCAGATTAAACTGTGATCTCCAGGAGTAACTGAAGCCTGGTGATATTACA
Source organism: Hemigrammopetersius urotaenia (assembly GCA_037974485.1). Classification (NCBI taxonomy): domain Eukaryota; kingdom Metazoa; phylum Chordata; class Actinopteri; order Characiformes; family Alestidae; genus Hemigrammopetersius; species Hemigrammopetersius urotaenia. The sequence continues at coordinate 7,547,075 of JBBPDC010000017.1, forward strand.
GTTTCTGTGGAATAAAGTGTATTGACCTGCTTAGGCTATGGAGTGCATAAGCAAATAAGATGATAACGGTGCTGTCTTTACAAAGGCTGTAGTCCTGTTTAAAAGCACATTTACAAGTACATTGCAACGCTACACTAAGAGTTCCTATCTCAGATGTCAATGATCTTGGGGCGACCATTAAAGTCCACCATCTTCACTCCAGCCAGCTGAAGCAACTGGTTGATGGGCGCATGGTCAAATCGATTCATGTCAAAATGTGTATAGTGAACCTCTGAGCCTGCAGAAGTGAGAAAAAAGATTTAGACAATATACAAACAATGACAAACACGGCAGTAAAATCTTTTCAGATCTGTCACCTGGACCAACAATGAGAGCCCCTCCCTGTTGCAGGGGGTCTCCTTGAAAATCGAAGGCAGGGCTGGTCATGGCCCGCCACAGGCTCTTCAGACTGCCTGCTAGCATCCCGGACTTCACATGGGGACTCTTAGAGGCTGAGAACACAACATTAAATGTGACAGGGTTCTTACATACGTGTATATGTATATACACACATACACACTGTACATAAATAAACACACACATTCTTTATATTTTTTTCAATACACATATATTTATTTTTAAAAAAATATTTTCTATATTTATTGGTCTCTTTGATTATTATGTGAGTTAAGGAATTAACAAAAATCAGTTAAGTAAGTAACAACTAAAATGGAGATAGGAGGTTTTGCATTGAGAGTTATAATATTTCACTGTTCACGTTTTTTCCAATGCTGTAGTAGTACAGATGCATTTTGTAGCATTACTTTAGAATACTAAATTGTGTACTTTCATTTATGTGGAATAATTAAATAAATAAACACTGGGCTATTAACAACAATCCCACCTACCCAAAAAAGACGACATAAATATTGTACATAACTGTGTACAAGTGTATATCCTTGAAATAATTTATTAATCATTAAATAATTAACAAATGATTGGAACTGTGATGAAATCTGAATTGAATTGTGGAGTGACAGATTCAAACTGTCCAGATAAAGTTAAATTAAAAGCAGCCTTGTATTATTTGTCACGTATTTGTCAAATCTATCACGTCTTTGGTGGAAAATGTTGATCAGAGACCATTTTAAACTGTATCATCCCAGCCGACAACATTAAAATGTGAAGAAACTGCTGAGATTTTTACCTGTTTCCACAAACGTCTCTCCTCTTTTCATCCCGAGGTTCTTATAAATTTGTCTTTCTGGATCAACAAAAATTTCATGCTGATAACCAGTCAGCGAACAGAACGCCTACAGGGCAAGAAATGAATATGGAAATTACCAAAAGAACAGGAGGGAGCACCCCTTCAACTATGCCTCTCGTTTCGGCTTATTTATCTCGTCTGAAGAAGAGAGAGCACTGATGTACGTCACTCTGGGTAAGAGCATCAGCGAAATGCTGTAAAGGGAAATGACCACAGCCTCACACTCATCCCTGATACTGAACAGTCTGAAATGTTCTGTGTGGTGTGTCTCACCTCTATATGGGAATAAGACGACTGTCCAATAACAACCAATCTGATGTTGGCGTCCTACAAAATAAAAGGACTAAAATGGGTTCAGAAATTCCACTTATATTCAACACGTCTGTACAACTTATTATTTATAGAAATTGTATATAAGATTGCTATACCGTATATAGTTACTGTATATACTATCACAATCTTATATAAAAGTTCCATATACAGCAATAACAACAATAATAATAACAATAATAATAATGCTCTGCTCTGTTCCAGAGAATCTAGCTGAGTATGAATCATTCCCAGAGGAATGTACGTCGCTCTGGATAGGAGCGTCAGCTAAATGTCGTAAAAAATGTAAATGTCTGATGTTTAGATGACTCTAAAAGCTCCATCACATAAAGTTATTACATTAAATATCTAATATGATGGCATGAGATGCTGTTTATGATAGTTTCTAGAGATAATTTGGGATAAGCTGTATTTGGTTGGTTGGTGGTTTTATTATAGTCAGCACTACATATAAAAGAGTAAACATCTCCACCCACTCGCCACCACTGTACACTGTGCTGCACCTCAACCACTGAAAAACATAGCACTACTGAAAAGAAAGCAAAGGTGATTCTGTGTATTTCAGTTACTCACTGCTAATGATTCCCGAGAAATCTTGCTTAGATCTTCAACATATTCTTTACAGGAGTAGCACAGGAAATGCTGTCACAGAACAATAATTAAACATTGACACGTGTAAGTGAAAAAGTATAACTTTTTATCTCTCCCTCGCTGTTTCTCTCTCTCTCTCTCTCCTCTCACACTCTCACTCACTCAGTCTCTCTTTTAAGCACGGACAGGCGAGGAACTTTCCGTTCCACCTTAAACCCCGCAGAGTTCTGGAGCCCGTACATGTGAACTGGGTCTGCAGTGTTTAAGGTGGAGCCGAACTACCCCTCATCTTCTCAGTTCAGAACTGTGATCAACAAACTACAGAGTCCCTGGAGATTCTGGAGCAGACGGAGGAACATCTCTCACCCTGACGAAGATGATGATTGCTCTGTTGTTCTGGAAGAGGCTCCTGAATGCTGTAGGTGCTCCTGTTCGGCTGATGATCAGACTCTCCTCCACCCCATGGAGCTCGGCCTGGGACCGCTGGGACCCCCGGGACCACCGATGGTCCTGCGGCTCGGCCCGGCTTACCTGCTGCGTGACCGGGGGCTCTGCAGCCATGCCTTCGGGTGGGGGACTTTCTTCTTCTAGGGGGTGGAACACCATTCCCGGTCTATTTTGGGCTTCTCTTCTGGACGGATGAAGGAACGCCCATTCCTGCAGAGTCCTGTCCTAAAAAAACGCTTTCATTTTTTTTGTTCTTGAAAGTTTTCCAGCTCAGAATAACAGCCGCCAAACTTTCCCCCCGAACACTAAATTGTCCATGATACACACACTCAACACACTGAACTAGCCCGGTGTTACTGGCCCACATGAGAATAATGACATGCTGTCCCACCAATAACAACCAGCGACTCATTTTACTTCTTTTGACGATTTGATCAACCGAGCATTCGATTAAACTCTACATTGATTCGACTCCAGTCAAACACACTCAAAGGGAGAAATTATATGTTGTTACTATTACTGTTATATATTCTGGTATGGTAGGATGTGCTATAAAATCAGAAGTAAATTGAATTATTAGACATTTTCATTCTGTAACACAGACGTACCTCTGTCCCAAAGTCCCAGTAAGTGTTCAAGTGTACAAAAACTCAGATGTGGAAACACAGGAACAGTGCTGATACAGTATGTACTGCAGCAATGTTCACCCCTGCAGTTACAAGTTTCCAGATTTAGCAATAAAACCACAGATTTGTATCATATCCTTGTGGTACAGACTGTTTTCAACATTCTTCCTTTTTAGGAAGTAGCCAATGGGTCAAACAGTGGGATTTATTTTTTGCTAATACTTATCGTGACTGAAGGTCTAAGAAAATGCCCTGTAGTATGGTACACAGTACATGAAGTTAAATGTAGCAACCTTGATACTGTAAGGTTGTGTGGAGTAGTGCGGAGTAATATCCAGTATAGAGTACACAAAGCACACATGTTTTGGTATGCATGTACAGAATTAAATAAATAGTACTGCTACAGAATGCTGGAATGCACTCTGGTACAGTATTCAATGCACAATATACACTAATACATTCTCAGTATCAGTCTAATCAACATATAGTATAAAATACACACGGGTCCACACTGGTGCAGTATACAACACAGAGTGACACAATATTCAGTTTGGTTGCTAAATTGTGTTTGTATGTAGCTCACTGGATACAATACTGGTACATTACACAGTAATATGTGCTGGTACAGTGTATATTATACACTGGTACAGTATGCAGCAGAATTTCACATTGTGCTATGCTGTGGTGTGCTCATGCATGAAAATAAGGGCCAAAGTTACTGCATCATTATACATTAACCTGCTCTGGTACAGTATACAGTAATCTGCACTGGTACAGTATATATTAAACTGCAGTGGTATAGTATACAGAAATCTGCACAGGCACAAAAACAGTAGGCCTGTGCACTTGTACAGTATACAGTAATCCGGGCTGGCATAGCATACAGTAACTCACAGTATATTCTATGATCTAGACTGATACTGTACACAGTAACATAAACTGGTAAAGTATGAAGTACACAGTATAAACAGGTTCAGTATACAGTAATCTGCACTAGTACGTTACACAGTACAAACAGGTTCAGTATACAGTAATCTGCACCGGTACATTATACAGTAGCGTGCCACTATGTACTGTGTACTATGCAGTACATTACACATTACACAGCATGCTTTCACATAGTATTTGCAGCTCTGAGCACGGGTCGGATAGATTCACCTGAATCGGTTCCCGACCTGTTAAAAGGATGCGGTTCATTAGGAACCGATTCTCTGATGATTCATTCACTCTGACTCGGCGGGGCGGGACTTCCTGTGTAGTGGTGACTGCCGGATGTGTTTGTAAATTGCAGAGAGCCTGAAGAAGCCAAGTTCTCCCAGCAGCTCCAGCTTGGGCTCTCGCTGCACCTGAGACCACCTGTCCGGGTGATGAGCGCGCAGGACAGGGGCGTGCCAGGCAGCGCGCACCGCTGGTAAGGGCCCGGGAGTGTGTCTGTAACCGATCCGAGCAGAGCTAGCACACCTAGCACCTCCAGCTACCTCCACACCACAGGCTGAGTGATAAAACACAAAAACACACCGACCTGTCGATAAACAGGGGGCTCAGAGATCCCCACGTGTTTCAGAGATCTGTCCTGCAGCCTCTCCTTCTGAGACACTGGAGGGTTCCTGCTTCAGGCATCATGTGTTTTAGCAGAGAAGTCCTGCTTAATGAAGAACCCTTCTTTATTAGTCAGCTTGATAAACCCAGAGTCACCCCCTGTCCCACAGGAGACATCTGACAGACCTCACTTTGGACCGAAAGGTAGAAATCCAGGAGAAACAGGTGCTTGCTGGACTGAATACTTTGATATCTGTACCTTCAGATATCAAAATGTAAGCATAATTTTTCATTAGCAGGTCCATGTGAAGCCTCCTGTACTGTGTATACGTTTCACATGGGTAAGGCTGGAGGTTTGCTGAGGTTTGGTTTATAAGCTGTTGGACAGTGTTGTTTTTTTGTTGACTGATATGCTTCTAATAGATCTAATGCAGTTTGATTGTTTACTTTGTTTAAAACCTGTTTTGCTGAGCAGTATGTATTTAAAAGCCAAGATAAGAATGATACATCTTGTCAAATGCTTCAGATAACTGGTTCAGCTCAATCGATACTTCTATAGATCAAATAAGATTTGCTGTGGAGTTGTAAAATGCAAAGGTGTTGGTAAACAAGGCGGTTGGGGGGCTCAGAGACCTGCAGCCACTGGGGGGTTCCTGCTTCAGGCACTGAGAAATTCTGCTTCTTGAAGAACCGTTATCAGTCAGCCTGATAAACCCAGAGACACCCGCCCCTGTCCCACAGGAGAGAGGGGGTCCTGCTGACAGGATGGAATCCAGGAGAAACAGGTGCTTGCTGAACTGAAAGCAGTGATATCTGCAAGTATCGTTTACCATCAGTAGGTATATGTGAAGCCTCCTGAACTGTGTAAGTCAGTCCTGACTTCACCCTGCGGCCACATCTAACATACTGAAGGTGTAAACTGTTGTGGTTTGTGGTGGAAAGAACGAGATTTGCTTCATGGTGTGGTTTGGATGGCACCGTTATTTCTTGGCTTTTTAGTAGAACAATGCAGCTTTACTGTTGTGCAGGTGCCACAGTCTTAGACACCCAAGGAAACAATGTTTAAAACCTTATTTTCCTGACCTGTGTGTTTTTAATGTTAATATTAAACTGTATACCAGTAATATGAAAGTGAAAGCGACAATTTGGTCATACGTGAACACCCCACAGCACACAGTGTGAACAGCATGAAATTTCACCTCTGCTCCCCTCAGTGTCTTGGGAGCAGTGTGTGGGGCGGTACCTTGCTCAGGGTACCTCAGAGGTGCCTAGCAGTCTTGGGAATCGAACCCGCAATTTCCTGATCACAGGGCGAATGCCCTACCCACTAGGCCACCAGATGCCCCAAAATCTAATGCACCAACCTGGAATATGAATGTTGGTTTATAGGTGTATTTGCTTAATCATTCCCAGACCTCCTCATGGAAGCCCAATATTATGTTGCAGTTCTCACCACATACCTGGTTTGGCTTAATCGGTTCTTCATTTAATTAAATCAGGAGCTGCTGAGTTTCACAAATCCATGCAAAGGCCGGAGACATCGAGGTGAAATCTGGAACCAAATCTGTGCTCAGCTCACGAAACCTGATGCACTCTTTATGAACAAAAGAAATCTTAATATTATTTCATGCTTTCTTTTTTGTTTCCTTTTTTTCTAGTGTAATCTTGGGTATCTGCTGGTAGAAAGTCCCCACTGCTCTGATAAATGGCTTTAAACAGTTTACACAGGAGGCTAAGCCTTTTGCAAAGTACTGTCGAGGTTTAGTGCGGCCTTGCTTTGTGCAGTGCCTGAAACCCGGGTTAGATCAGAGTATTTGACACGTGTTTTTGCCCGTTGGCTTTTCATGCATTTGCTGGAGGTCGAGCTGAAATCGATACAGACCTTTTAAACCATTAGATAATGTCTCTGGTCCTACTTTATACATATTATATCTTGTTATACAACGCTCCTTCCATTCTATCAGAATTACAATTCTTTTGCATACCTCTGTAATGTCTTCAGCTTTTAGATTACAAGTAATCAACAAGTTATCAGGAATATGTTTCATAACCTAGCCTCCTGAAACCGTGTTTTACTTGATGATCTGTCATGATTTCTTGTTCATGTGGACTTTTTTTTTTTAACCCTGAGGGTGTTTCTATTTGTTCCTCTGTTTTGTTCCACCAGAGTCAACCTGAGTCATCTATATGGGCCATCTTCTCTCGAAAAATGGTTACTGCCTGAAGAAGAAGAGAAGTGGGAAGCTGCGCAAGAAGAAGAAGAGGAGGAACTGCTTCCTTCGGGGCCCCTGCATGCTGTGCTTCATCGTCCGCAGCACTGCCGAGAGCCTCGAGGACGACTGCCCCTGCCCCTGCCCCTGCGAGAGTGGTGCTGGTGCGGCCGCCGCTGCTGCTGCCTCCAAGCTTGCCGAGCGGTACGTGTCGCTGAGCTCGCCTGAGGACTGTGCCAGGTTTCTGCTGTCGCCGGGGGAGTTGGCTGTTGGCTGGGAGGGCCAGGGCCGGAGGGGTCTGCTGTCCACCGTGCCGGCCAGGCTGATCGGAGCCCCGGCTCTGTTCCGCTGCTCCGCCGACTACTCGGAGATGGTGTGCAAGCGTAAGTGTGGTGAGCCGCGCCGATGCACGGCTCCCTGCAAGCAGCCGCGCTGCGCCTTTCATGATTCCCCAGAGGAGGGCGAGGAGGAGAGGAGCGCCTCCCCCTCGGCTGACCAGCGCCTCCTGCCCCAGCTCTGCCCCTTGCCCTCGTCCTCTTCCTCTTCTGCCTCGTCCTCGGAGGAAGAGAGCTCTGGCCTGGGCCTGCAGGGAACGGACTCGGGCGAAAGTGCGAGCAGCAGTGCTGCCACTCCGGAAAGCTCCTCCTTCTCCTGCCCGCTGTCTCACAGCGACAGGTCAGAGGAAGGAAAGAACACGGAGAACACGGACACGTCCCGTATCAACCACCTGCCATCCTCCATACTGCTCAAGGTTTGTGCACTAGGAGTGGAGGGCAAAGCCCAACCATGCTCAGTATAAAGTTAAGAAATTACATAAAAAAAAGTACAATATAGAATTGGCCATAGAAAGTGCAGTTATCATGATTTTCCTCTAAATCAAATGCAAAAACACGTGTTTCGTGTTTCGGGTGCATTTTTCAGAAATTTGTGCAGTAACCCCCTTGAATCAATAATTATTAATCAGAACGGCAATAATAATATAGTAATGTGATTTAATCTGGATAATGTAATTTGGTAAACCACTGGTCATCTAGTTTTTTCTGGAAACCTCCAACCCCAACAGTACACACCTCATTCAGCTAATCGAGGACTTATAACTAGCAATAATGAGTTCAGGTGGGATCACTAAAGTCAGGGTTGTGGCTGTTGATCTCCAGGGGCAAGTAGCAACCACTGGCATAAACAGTATTAACCTGTGTTTTATCACACCCTCATTGGGCAATTTGACAAAAATAAAAGAACATCATGCTTTTCACTAGGACAGTGGGGGATTGAGATTCAGTGCCTTAATTTTGCCATTCAAATGACTTCATTGTGTCATTCAGTAGCAGGTTTCTGTAGCCAGTCAGCATCTGTGATCCAGTAATCTTATTATAGTGATATCATCATAAAAATGTTATTGGGCAAGACTCTCAACTCTACATTCGCTTAAACTATAAGATGAGAGATAAGATAAACCTTTATTAGTCCCACAAGTGGGGAATTTGCATTGCTATGGCAGAAAGTGGACAGAACAGAAGTACGAACAGCAAAACAATAGAATAAAAGCTATACAACAGTATAATATAGAAAGTACACTATAAAAAACATAAACAAATATGTGAGTGTATGTAAATAAGTGTATTTGTATCTATATCTATCTATCTATCTATTGAGATATATATATATATTCTTATCAACGTAGGAGTAGACAAATGTTTGCTTTGTGCAGATTTATCTTTATTAATGACAAAAGTGGAATAACACTGTAAAAAAAGACTGTAAACAAATA
>JBBPDC010000017.1:7567977-7580657 GCA_037974485.1 Hemigrammopetersius urotaenia
TTCGTCCGTTTTTATTTTATTTTTGAAATATTCATTTATCGGCCAATATAAATGCAGATACCGATAGTTTGGAAAATGCCTAATATCGGCCTGCCGATAAATCGGTCGGGCTCTAATGTAAACAGTTACTTTATTGGGAGTTGAGAGACATAAGGAGCTAAACTGTGTCCTGGCTTTACTGTATATGCAATTAGAGTCAGGGAATGTGTGGTGTTGATGTGCAGGACGCTGCTTCCGTTCCTCCCCTGATTCAGTCCCATACCAACCATTCAATCCATATTTCAGGTCTGACAAGTCAAGAACTAGCATAGTACAGACCTTCAACACATATGTGTGGGTTTGTGTCTTTAATTAATTTCTGGATAACCTCTCTTTATCCATCAGAATTACACAGGCTATATTTCTGGTTTTGCCTTTAAGCTGATCCTGACTGAAACACTCCTTGTAACTTCAGCATGAATGGGTGAGGCTTAAATCCTGTAAACATTTGCAAAAATGTAGGTTTTCATCAATTTTCAGTGAATTTAAATTGGAGTGTTATTGCAGCTTAGCTTAGCTGTCATACTCTGAGTGGGGAGTGAACGTGCCACTTTCTGAACTGTATGTGCATTTTTTTAAAACGAAAACAGTATTTTAACAATTTAACAACCCTTTGTCAAATCTGAGCTAATCAGGTCAAAAGCACTCGTGTCCTTTTGTCTCTGATTGCACCAATTTCCTCTCCTTTTCCTCACCTCACGTTTGCGTGGGCGCTTCGGAAATCACTAACAATGTTGCGCTTGTTTTGCTCTGTTTATCACAGTGAAGGAGAGACCGCTTTGAAGCCGTCCGGTCGATCCTCAGTGAGGAGAGGAGGGAAAAAAACCCAACTTTTTTCATGTCATTAAAGTCCTTTTTGGAGTTCATCACTTTTTGTTGGGGGGGAAGTAATCACACCCATTGATGAAGCCCTTGTCTCCTTTGATGGCTTGATGAAGTGAGACAAATTGATATCGATATGTTTTGCTACTGTCTGGTCAAGAACAAAAAAGCCCCCAGAACGAAGGGGAGCGCTTTCTAAATGTCAGGTCTGGGCCGTACGATATGAGACTCGGCGAAGCGTCCTTTAAGGGTCTCGTGGGAGGATTACACCTTGAAAATCCTTGGTGGACAAAGAGGAGAGCTTTTGAAAAGGTTCATCTGCTGCAGTCTGAGATTGGTGAGGTTGCGTGAGGACTGATCCCAGCTGTGGTTTTGGCCTTTTGGGCCTTCCCTCCTCGCTTGAGGACATGGCGTTGGCCCCCGGGTGCTTTGATGGACTGGGTCTCGAGGAAGATTAGGCAGTCGATCTGTGTTCACTCAACAGTTATCAGCAGTGGACGCTTTCCCAGAAGTTTTAATTGAAATATGTGAGCGTCTTTCTCTCTCTCCCCTTCTCTGGAGTGCTGTATTTTTTTCAGTCCGAGTGTGTGGTATGTCCCTCGGAGAGCCGTTCAGAATAATTTATGTTGTCCTGGTGAATGAAAATGCTGTGTGCGTTACCACACAGATTCATGACAAATAAAAAAAGCTCCAGCCAGTTCAGTCTCCGCATGAATGTGGTCCTGGTTGGAATTCTGGCCTAGCTGTAATAACGGTATAACTCTATGATTATCTAGATGAACACGTCATTTTTGACTTTGGTTTTGGACGATAAATAAGAGCGATGACAACTGGAGTTTATATTTATTCAGATGTTCTCTGGTTTCCCGGCCTGAAGGGGGTGCTCTAAGACTAGTGTCTGGCTGAAGAATGAAGACCTTTCCTCACTGGGTGGAGGATCATAGGTAGGAAAGGGGAAAACGGCTCATATATGTGCTTTGATCGTTCAAATGATAAGCAACCATATTGCATGAACCTTGTTTTGTATTTTCTTTGTGGTGTTTCTTCAAAGGGTGTTTCTTTTTATTTGATTAGTATTTTGCAGAGTTCATATAAGGTAAACTATTGACAAATCTGTATGTATTGACAAAACTGGCATGTATACAATAAGCTAAACAGTTACAGGCTTAGACAGAAGTGGGCAATATGACAAAAATGTGATTTTTATACATTACATGCATCACATTATAAAACAACTTTATCAGAATAGATTAAAAAAAAAGCCTCACATTAAAAACATACCAGCAACTGTAATGTTTTCACTCCCCAATGTTTTGTAAACTGCACCGTGAGAGATCTATTTAAATTGACCTAATTATGCTCATTTTACTAAACCAACACGGCCAGTGTCACGAAAAAGTAATTTTTCCTTGTTAATTAAAAAAACATGTTTATGTAGTATATAATGACTGTTAAACAGTACATATGCTCCATAAATGTCAATTTCCTGGAAAAATAATACTTGCAATGTACAAATATCTGCCAGTTCAGCCTTCAGCAGTTAAGCCCTACCCACCCATTAATGAAGTTAAAAGAAATGTTTCTGTCTGGATTACTGTTTTGAATCACAAGATAGCAGCCAATAAAAACAGGATTTATTTCCATATACCAGTTTTTAAGGCATAACAGAAGCTTGTTTAAAATGGACGTCAGGCACAAAAAAACACAAATGAAGGACGTGGGCCGTTTGGGTACTTTTGATATGCATGACCACATTGTAACATATTATTATTTTCATATATACAAAGTGATCAGTGTCGTAATAGTGCCCACTCCTAGGCCTATGCGTTTTTGGGGTTCCCCAGGGATATCTAATGGGGCCGTTTTGGTTTCCTTAACACAATTCAGACATAATTTATGATGAAATGATTTGGGTGATGATTAGTGTTGCTGAAATGTTTTCAAAACCAAATGCTTAGCTGTAGCCATGGACATGTAGAGAGCTTGGGAACACAGCGGGAGGCAGACGTTCTTGCTTTTTGCTCTTTGGGCTGGTTATGTGGAGATGATTCATGGCTAGCTGTGAGCCCTGCTCACCTCTCGCCCTCCACCGCTGCCTACTGATGACTTTTCCTTTTGTCTGCGCTGGAGGAAATGTGACATCATGGTCACCACCGTCTGTAGCCAGGAGGCCTGTGTCCAGAGAGTGAAATGGAAGCCTTTAAGTGTAATGTAGAGCTGCAAATGATGAATAGCTGCTGGTTAGCTGTGGAATCTGCGGGACCATACAAGGTTTCCAAGGCCTCTGCTCTTTAGCCTCTGCTTATTCATTGTGTCGTCTTTTTTCTGAAAACCTTTTTCTTGTTCTCATCTCAGGTTGCAGCTTTGTTCTCACCTTTTGATGCGGCTTTACGCTTCTTTTAATCTAGATTTTATTGAATTAATCTCTCATTCTGTTATTTTCCCCTCCCTCTCGTTTTTCCTGCCACTCTCCAATCACTCCCATCTCCCAGCCTCTATCTCTCCCTCTCTAGTCTCTCCTGTCTCCCTCTGTCGTGTTTCTCTCTGATTGAGTGCTCCTGATCTGCCCTAATCATCCAGCTTCATTACGACTGATGGATGCGCTTTCCACCCTGCCATTCGTCTCCCTCTCCGTGAACGAGGAGATCGCAGAATGCCGGAGGGAGTGGCTAACCACTCGCTGTCCTGTTGTTGCTGCACCTGGGAGGTGATGTAGTGTCTTAGTCACACAGATCATCCATCCATCTTCTTTGGTGCAACAAGACAGTTAGGTAGGATGTGTGTCTTGGTTCCTGGTAATTGTCACTGCATAGTTTCAACTGTTTTGAATTCAAGAAATTACACAGCAATAAATTTCCCCGCTTAAGAAACCAAATGCAAACTATGGGATAAAGCAAGAAATTATAGAAAATTCTTTGCTGAGGTTTGCATCTGTTTTTCTGGCTTTTTATGCTGATTACTAATTCCATGGCATTAGAGATCAGTGCTGTTTATAACAGGTCTTGCTTGGCCATTGTTATCAGGCGAGAGCCACCAGCCACATTAAACACCAGCATTATGCTTTAAACAATGTGGTTTGAGTTTGAATGGTGTGATATGTGTCGGATTCTGAACAGAAGTTCTAATCAGTGTTGTCCGTTTTCACTAGGCAAACAACCCCTAATCGACCACAGGCAGTGAACTGATTACATTTTTGACACAGAAAAGTATAATACCTCAGCTACCTTACTGGTGCTCTTCAAAGCAACCATGAAACAGTTGTTTTCTAATAGTGTTCCAAAAAGGAAGAACATGAGGAAAAGTAGATTGTCAGGTAAAGTAGCTGCACCTGTGGCTGGAGTTGCTACAGTTGCCTTGAGATTTGTAGGTGAGACGCTACCATGGGTCATGGTCTGAATCCCAGGACTGTCAGTCCCTACACACTTCTCCCCGGGCGCTGGGTCTGCTGGACTGCTTCATTTGGTCAATGGGTAAAATACAGAGAAAGAATTTCGCACTGTGTGCTGTGGTGTGGTGGTGGTCTAGTGTGTAGGGTACTTGCCTCTGAGGTCATGGGTTCAAATCCTACCTTCAGCAGAACACCACTGGGTTCCTGAGCAAGACCCTTAACCCCAAGGTGCTCCAGGGATAAAAGCATCCGTTAAATGCCGCAAATGTAAATGTGTGTTCACACATGACCACTAGGGGCCACTTAGCATTTTACTTCACACTTCCAGCACGAAAAACACAATCTAGGCTTTTGCTGAGACAAAACCAACAGGATTCAGTTCTGACTTCAGTGACCAGCACTACAAAGTAGGGCAAGACAGTCGTCTAAGACTTTGGCCTCCAGGCATGACTTAGCTTGGGGTCTCAGAAACAGCTGGCATCACTGTACAAAAAATAAATATTTGTTTTAGAGGTTTATTTTGCTTATTTGTGCTTTGTCGATGGTCCAGATACGATGCTGCTACTTTACTGATGTGAGACTAGGTGGTTTTCCAATTATTTCTGTATTCTAATCTAATAGGGATTGTGAATAAATGAATATTGATATTGATGTTGATGAATATCCTACAAGATTTCAGTCACACACACCTCCCACCCCCACCCTGCTTTACAGTTTATTTTCATCATCCCCTCTCAAAACTGCTAGTCACAAATTTTGTTGACCATCTCCACCCCACTTGGCAGTAGGATAGAACTGGATGTTCCAAGTTACAATATCTTCTACCTGTGCACCCCCTATTTGAATTGGGGGTCAATACTTGAACGCAGCTAATTTAGGAGCTACCGATGGAGTCGTTTTGAAAGAAAATGAGCCGATTCAGATCGGCAGGCAGTCGATCGGAGGGTCCCTGGTGTTCTGAGCCTCAGTAACAGCTTGCCGACCTGCTTTCCTGTCCTTGTGTTTAGCTGTGATGTCCGTGGAGCTCTATTGTTTCTCCGAGTGCCGGCACCACCTAAGCTCCTGCTCACTCCCTCCCTTCATGGTCTGGGGAGCTCTCATTACCACCACTCAATAGGAGCAATAATGAATTGGTTTAATAAGCCCATCAGGTCCATGAGGTTTATGAAGGTATGATGCCCAAGCCGGTAGCAGTGTGATAACAAGACAGTGAGGTCAACAAGGTCATGATCAGGTTCCAGCATCCTCACTGCTTCACGTCTACTAGTGTCCAAGAGGAAGACTGGGTCCTTCTCAATAGAGGCTGCCATAGTACATGTATGTGAACAGCATAGCATATGATTAGATCTCTGTGGCTTGTATTTGTTTGGTTAAGTCCATTTTCAAACTGATTAGTTGATTAAATACAAAAAAATTGGCACATTATGAAGTTGCTGCTATACCTGATTATGACAGTCCTGCAAATTATATTTTAATGATTAGATCTTGCATATGTTAAGTCAGTATAAGTCTCATACAGGTGTGTCAAACGGTGTTCCTTCTAGGTCACAGCTCTGCAGAAGTTAGCATTCTACCTCATTAAACACACCACATTCGTGCAGCTAATTGCTTAAGCATGCATTGGTTGAGTTTTGAGTGTTAAAAGAGGGAGAACACTGATCTCTGCAGTGCTGTAGCCTGGAAGGAATTTGGTTTGACCTTTTTGTTGCAAAAGCTTCTCAGTAAAGCAGTTTCAGGATGCATTCTGCCCACGTCTTATGCACGAAACTGCTTTCCGAGCCTAAATCTGGTGTTTATGACCTGTGTGTGTGTGTGTGTGTGTGTGTGTGTGTGTGTGTGTGTGTGTAAAAACTCATGCTTCACTCTTTCACACCTTTTCATTTGGGAGAAAATTGTGCATAACGTGGGAGGACCACGCGGAAAATAGTCGGTATACATCAGAAGTGTGGCTGATTGCATATTCCACTCAACTTCCTAAAGCTAGACTAGCAGGGTGGCTTTATCTTCACCTGTGCAAATCAGGTGCAAATTAGCATTAGCATCTCAAAGGCTTACATTTGAGAGAAAAGATGGAGAAACGAGACTGGAACACGTGTTGAAAGACTATTTATCTACAGAATAACACTTTCAGCTTTTAGGATCATATGTGTATAGGCCTCAGTGCGAGGAAGGTTTTGGGGAAGAAGATAATTTAATAAAAGGTGGACTTGAATTTCACATGTTGGAAGCATAATAACAGGAAGAGGCCTTTCCATAAGACTCAGCACAATTCTGTAGAGCTTTAATAAACAAAGTGATCCTAGATGATGCACTTAACCAGTGCAGTTTTGTCAAACCAGGAGTGATATTTAGACTATATTTTACATTGTTCTTGTCTCTGTGACTTTGTGCAGTCGTTGCACAAGCAGTTTCCTTCGTTATCAATAAAGTTCTCTGATTCGGATATGCATCTTTCTCACTTTCTTTACTGTGCTGCTCATTATCTATGCTGCTTGTATGAGTCGGGGGGGGATTGTTCGGTAAAAAGAGCATTGCAAACATCAATTCTACTGTTAACAAAAGGATAATTAAGTAAATCGAATGCTAATTTCTGGTGCGTTGTGAGCACAAATTGCGAAGGCGCATTCTGCTCTGCTCCTGCACTCTTATGTGCATCCGGCCCTTGTTTTCTTTCTTGTGCTGCTATAAATGACTTCTTTCCCTCCAGTGATGGTAGACCATTGATTTAAACGGTTAATATCGATACCTCTGGTTAATGAACCTGGAGTGTCTGAGGGATTTGCACAATAAGGATAAGCCCTTGATTATAGACAATGTTAATAGGAACCTCGGTCATACCACAGTCTTACCTGATTGGTTACGTTCTCTGTATTTCTCTGGAATGTCTCAGAACTGTCATGATGTGTGTTTTGGAGAGGCTTGCGTTTGAAAAACGACTCAGTGGCATACACTATAAAACACGACATCCTTTCAACCAAACGAAAATCCACATCCACGTATTTCTTCGAGCAGTTTCCAGGAGCCCTAAAGCCGATATGAGATATTGCGTCAAGACGTCTAATCGATTAATGGTGCACTTAGCCTCAGTAATTAACAGCTCTGCAGAAGGAAAGGAAGCAGCCGAGGTCCTACACCCATGTTGGGTTTTTTTTTTTTGTGCAACCTTAGATACATCATGCAGTGACCAGAATAATTAGATCACGGAAGAACAGTGTAATTAAGCAGGGATCCTCCTGAACATCTCAACAGAGGCTCACTGGACCTCTGGGCCTCTATTGTTCTGAACAGTGAAGCTCTTATATCTTTCAATAGAGATTTCTGGTCACCACACCTGTTCAGGTTTACACTAGTGTTCGAAGGTTTGGCGTCACCTGCCATATTGATTTGACTTAATATCATTAGAAATTAAAACAGTGAGGGTTATAAACAATTTGGTAAAAGCTAATGTTGTATTCAATATTTTAAGAATTCTGCGAATGTGAAATGAATAAATATTAGATAAACAGATATCCATAAATAAATATCCATATTGATCAGTAATGGCGTATTAGCAAAATTGTGCATTGCCATGCGTAATACTGCTGTACTCCAGGCTTCAGACTGGGGTTCAGTCCACCTCGCCTATAAAACTATATAAAATTAAAGGATTTTTATTATTATTGTTATTATTGAGTCCCTGGGCAAGATTCCCAATGCTGCGTTTGCCTGCACCTGTAATGTAATGAAACCGTAAGCTGCTCTGAATAAAAAGCATTTGCAAAATATGTGAATGTACTGAATATGCTGAAACCCATCCAGTCGTGTAACAAATGTATCCTGAAACAGCACACACAAGAAAAGGTGTTTACACAGTGAGATTTTTACATTTGCAGGTTACTCACTTAATAATCACTAAAATTACACTAAATATTATTTGCTAATAATGACATTAATAGTATTTTCTGAATTTGACTACCTTTATTTGGCAGTTCTTTGCTGTAGGACGTCATTAGTAAAGCTACACAAGAACCAGTTCATTGAGGCAGATTTATTTCATAACATGCAGATTTTTATTCTTGTTAAGCATTGAGAAGTTTAGTGGAAAACTGTAGATGAAAATATAGTTCTCTGTGTTCTCCTCACCAGCTAATAAGATATCAATGACTATTTAAACAAGCTTTTGATACTTTTTACTGTTTTCTTGTATGTTTGTATTTATTCTAAGGTTAACTTTGCTTTCAGATATACTTTTCAGCAATCTGCATAAGTGTCTAAGCAAAAAATGGTTTTAAACAATTTGCATAGGCGTCTAAGACTTTTGCACAGTACTGCACTAGTATGGTAGTGTCCTTGATACCTGACTGAATGGACTGTGGACAGGCTGGTCTCGTGTCTCCTGTACCTCTGGTTATGCCGTAGTGTCCTGGTTCTGGTAAATGTGTGGCTGCTTTATGATGTGCACTGGAAGAATAGCTGGTTATTTGGAGTATTTTTGGGGTGAGCTCATTATTCTCTTATCTTCTGATGGGTTTGATTTTTTTTTAAGGTTCTTGAAATGAGAGGAAATGTGGAACTCCTTCTCAGCCTTGCCCTATTTGAATAATGAGTCTGCAGAAATCCCTCCTGTGCTCTCCTTGCCGTTTCTAGCTCTGTTTGTCTCGTCTCTGCCCCCCTCTGCCTCTCCGAGAGCCTGCCTCTGTTCTCCGCTCTGTTCGGGCGCTCTGTGTGAGTGGAGAGATTCATTAGCCTGTAGGTCAGAGTGCTCTAAAAAAAAAAAACATTTTCATGCTTAAATGCGCTCTCTCCTCTCTCTACGTCTCTCTCTCTTTATATATCTCTCTCTATCCCTTTTCCCCAGTACGCCTCCATTTCGATCCCTTTCCCTCCCTCTCTCCCTCCCTCTCCCCTCTCTCTCCCCCTCTCTCCCCCTCTAACTGTTTCTCATCCTCTTTGTCTGCTTTTGTTTCTCTTGATAACTCTTTCAGTCCCTACCCCATTCTCCTCCTTTCTGCTCTTTCCCTCTCTTTCCCTCTCCATGTTTTCTCTCTCTTCTCTCGCTGTATCTCTCTCTCGCCCTCTCCCTCCTTTCCTTTCTCTTTCTCTACCTCTCTTTCCCTCACTCTGTTTCTCTCCATGTTTTCTCTCTCTTCTCTCTCTATATCTCTCTCGCCCTCTCCGTACTCTTTCTCTCCTCTCTGACTTTGTCTGTTTTCTGTTGTCTGTTTCATTTTTATTTTATCGCTCCTTTTCCTCTCATTATCCCCCTCATCTCTTTATCTCTCTCTTTTCTTTTTCACCCTCTGTCTTTGCTCAGCTCTACATATCTCTCTCACCCTCTCTTTCCCTCCCTTTTCCCTCTCTCTGCCCTCACTCTGTTTCTCTCTCTCTGTTTTATCTCTCTACATATCTCTCTCGCCCTCTCCCTCCTTTCCTCTCTCTCTGCCAGCATCTCTCTCTCACTTTGTTTGTGTGTTCTCTACTCTCTCTATTCCATTTTTATTTTAATCTCACCCTTTCCTCCCTCATTCTCCCCATCTCCAACTCTCTCTTTTTTCTCTCTCTTACCCTCGTCCTCTCTGTCTCTGCCTGTCTCTCACACTTTCTCTCTCCCTCTGTGAATGTTGGTCTTCCTCTGATAAAGCTGAAACCTATTACAGGCTGTTGTGTGGTGGAGTGCAGTGACCAGCCATCTCTCTCAGGCCAAAAACTCAATCAGAGTGTGTGCCGTCCCAGCGCCGGCGCTGCGGCTCGCCTCGTCCCTCGCCACTTCTAAAAGACCTGTTTCCCCCACGCGATATCAGATGAGCTGCTGGCCTTTATCGTCCTGCTGCCACTCCTCTTCTCGCAGCTCTCTCCTCTCCCCGGGCCCCCCACTCTCCTCTCGCACCGGCCCGGGAGTGGATTTTAAGCAGGAGGTTTGTACGGATCTCGAGAAGAATTGCCAGCTCCAAGGCTGCCTGAGTACAGTGTTTGCTCGAGTTGACATTGAAATTAATGGAGTCTGTTTGTGCTTTTTGAAATGAGCTAAATAGGCTTGTTATGACCATACATCTCAAGGGCTGCTTCTTCAAGGTCAGAGAGATGAAGAGTGAGGGTAAAGAGCGAGGGAGAGGACGGCTGAGATCTGTGTGTGAAAGTAAACATGCTGAGGCCTTTAGGGAAACGCGTGTCAATCTGGAGAAAAGACTCGTCAGGGATCGCAGAACATGTGACCTTTCAGAACTCTGTAGTCTCCGGAAGATCAGCAATTTTCTCAGAGAGAAGTTATGATATGGGCAGTCAGGCTCTTCGGGACCGGTACTAACTTGCTATTGCTTGTTGTTGTTATCACAATATCAAAACTGTTGACGCCAACTATAGTTTTAATATGCTCAGTACTGAAGTGAACTAGTGGTGCAAAATAAAGCCTAAAGTGTTTATTGGAACGAACACAAAGTATTCAGGTACAATAAACCGTCAAAACAGTATTGGCCTGTTTATAGGGCCCATACATATGTAAAGTGACCGTTTTGTCATGTATGAACACAGCACAGCACACAGTGTGAAGTTGTTCTCTGTATTTCACCCATTCACCCAGTGAAGCAGTGGGCAGCCAGGAACACAGCGTCCGGGGAGCAGTGTGTGGGAATGGTACCTTGCTCAAGAGTACCTCAGAGGTGCCACTGGCGGTCCTTGGATTCAAACTGACAACCTTTTGATCTCAGGGGCATCTCTCTAACCACCAGCTGCATGCCATACGTGTGTGTGTATGTTCACTACCGGTCAAAAGTTTTAGAAAACCCTATTTTTCTTTATTTTGTATTGAAATTCAAGCGGTTCAATGCCTCATTGTTCGTTCTGCAGAAGGTTCTTTCCAACTAACTTGCAGAAGTTCCCATAAGTGTGTGGCACTTATAGGATGCTTTGCTTTCATTCTTCTGCCGAGTTCATCCTAAAGCAGCTAGATGGGATTTAAGTCTGGAGACTTCTGGTTATGTATGTATGTATGTATGTATGTATGTATGCATATACAGGAATGACACGTAGGTGTGTTAGAAGCACAGCGCTGCTTAAACGTCTTCTAATTTAAAATGACTTCCTTGCTTGGAGTCTCCGAGTTGACAGTGGAGCTTCAGGCAAGGAAGCTGTTTCATGTTCATATGTTGTTTAGAATAGGCTAATTCTCAATCTGTAAAAAATTAAACGTTTTGGTATTTAGAACAATGATGCAGTGTGTACAGAGCTTGAATAATTCAAAGAAAACAAACCTCTGGTTCCCTCTTAAACAAAATGGCAATAATTACCTTTGAGGAACTTCTAGTAGTGTTTCACCTCCAACTGGTCTCAGTGTGAGAGGAGAGAGTCGGATACAGCAGTGTTTTTTAACCTCATTAAATAAGATGTGATTCAGGTGATCACCTAATCAGACGGAGTCTTATACACACACTCACGCACACACACACACACGCATACACCCATAAATACACACATACAAACATATGTTTTTTATATATATATACACACACACACACACACACACACTCACTTCAAAAGCAGGACAAAGCAAAAACAGCACAAAAGCTGGGACTCATCATTACAGCTCGCTTCTCCTCTGTAAATGGACTGTGGAGAGCCCCCACAATTTCTCCCTGTAAATGATATTCTGCAAGATTGTGATTGCATTGTGGTACTGTATGAACGTGTCATGGTTAATGTCACTAGTGTTGTTTATTGCCAGAGCCTTCAGATTTAGATAAAGTGGCCTGCTTGGATGGATTGTCTCGCGGTGCTAGTTGTTAATTTCCCGCTGTGGTTGTCTAAATTGAACAAGTCATTATCAGAACAGCAATAAAGCAACGCTTTGGAAACCCACCAACTTCAAGTTCATTTGTTCAGATGGTGTATTGTTTGATATCAGGCAAGACCAAGTAATGATGCCATGAGTTTTTGTGTTTTGCTTTTATCAGATCTTGTCATGTTCGAGCGCATTAAAGGGCCCATATAATGGAAAACTGATTTTTGCAAATGGGTTGTGTTCATCAGCATAACCTTCCTTTTGGCTCACAGTAAGTTATGACTGTTATGCTTAAAAGATGAGGACACCATAAAGGCTTTATCTCCAGCAATCACAGAGTTTGGCTTTATTTTCTTTTTCCTCTTTTAAGCTAATGTTAATGTTAACAGTGTTCTACTCACTCCTCAGTCCACACAGTTCGCAAGCTGGAAAAGATGTCAGGTTTTTTAACACTGTTGATATGAAAATGATAGAGACTATGATATGTGTCCACCTGTTCATTGGCAGTTTAGCTCAACTCATTTACACTGAAGGTATAAAGTGTATTTCGACCTGGGCTGCTTTTTGAATGATACTCAATACAAGCCAGCCAAACTGAGATCATATATGCACACACACACACACACACACACACACACACACACACACACACACACACACACACACACACACACACAC
>JBBPDC010000017.1:7591626-7602070 GCA_037974485.1 Hemigrammopetersius urotaenia
GAAATGAACCGCCTTTGTTGAATTAAATAACGAAAATATATCTCTTTTTGTGTGTGTGTCCATTATTTGGAAGGTGTGCTTTACACATTGGGATTTGGGTGAATGTGTAATAAGGTTCTTTGAATGTTTTTTACAAAAACAGTGACCATGTCTGGAGGGTTCACAAACTTTCAAGCAGCACTGTATGTAAACATATGAATTTTTGTGACCTCAGAATTCAAACCAAGCTCTTTTCATACAAATAATAACTTTTACTTCTTCAAACATTTTTATACTGTACTATTGGTGTATAGTATTTTATTTATTTTATTCTATTCTATTGGTTTCTTATTTTTGTCCGCTCTTAACTTTATACTGTTCCCTTTCAGCCGTGTCAAAGCAAATTTCTCTAACTTTTGTAAACTCATTTCATATATGAAAGAAAAATGGCTCTTTAAGAGACAAATGTAATTTTTATGACTTTAATTGGAATAGGAAGCACTAATTAATGTTATGGGTTTAAGGTCTCGTATTCATTTTTTGTTCTGGAATTCACATTTCATGAAGAATAGCATGCTCCTCTCTCCAAATCCTCGCTCCACACTGTAATATTTTAACCTAACTCTCCCCTCGCGTGTTGCTCTGAGGCTCCGGCTGCATCGTTTTAAGTCGCCCGCAGTTAGAAGATGAAAGTTTTATGTGAGTAAGCCACTTTTTTTTTTATTATTAAACTTCTGTCCGTGCACTCAGGCTTCACAGTGTAGTCCATTAGCCAGGCTCTGCTCATGTGTTGGTCTGGGATTTATACTGTAGTGTTTTTAACAGTCTGCTATTAGAAGATGAAAGCTTTACGCAGAAGAGACTAATGATCTTTTTTATGATTGCAGTGAGGTTGCAGCTGCTGGTCTGTTGTCAGAACATGCAGAATAATGAACATTCAAATCTGATCGCTGCTATTGTGAGTTTAGAAGTCGGGTAAGTTGCAATATTGGCCAACAAATTGACTGTACAGCGTTAAATATATATTATATGTGTACATTTACCTTCACACCAAATGCGCAGTCCTGCTTGATCTCGCCAATTTAACAAAGTAGGTTTGTTGTTTTTTCAAATATATACACACAGTGCACAATGTATAGTTAAGAATTTACTTTTAGAATGTAGATATATCTGATTTTTTAAGTATTTTTAGCAATTAGTTATTTACCTATACCATGTATACCCCAGCATTTGTTGTATAAAGTATAATCTATTTCATACAGAGTATTTTCTGAGCATTTCTGTGTTGTATTTTCTTTGTTTTTTTGTTTTTTTTTTGCATTGTACTTTTATTTTTAAACTTCGTATTTTATATTGTGTTTGTCTTTGTGTGTCTGTGCAGTAAACAGTTTCCTCCGGGATCAGTAAAGGTTTCAGATTCTAATTAATGTTGTTATTATTAGGCATATTCAAATAGGCTTTATAGTTTAAAACTTGGCGTTCAAGCATCCAGTTGAAACTTTTTTAGCTTTGAAAAAGAAACAAATTCTGCATCATCCTGCAGATAATTAGCAAAGTATGTATCTTAATTACACACTTTTTAACCATCTTATAGTCTCATAACTGCAACCAATTTACTTATTTATAGTGGGTAATTTACATTTTGTTCCAAAAAGCTTTGTGTTTGTCTTCATTTCACAGATGAAGCAGTGCTTAAAAACCACTGTGATTGGCTGAGAGATGTGCCAGTCATTATTCGTTTGTTGTTGGTCTCCCTGTATGTTAATTCCTGATGTTCATTTGCTGCACCATATATAGTATAATTTTCCTGGTAAATACTGTGCTTTTGTGCTTATTGCTTCATTTTCCATTATAGAGCAACTTTTCCCGATTCTCAGGCTTTTGCCTTCGTCCAGACACAAAGACCCTCTTTTATCTGCTTCCAGTCTGAGCGCATGACAACAAAACCAGTGAGAGACTCGGATAGGCTGCCAATTTGGCTCTCCTCTGTCTCTCCCTATCTGCCCTCTTTAAACACATGGCTCTCCCAACGCTCATGATGGGATTGCCCACGCTCCGGCCTTCTTATCCTCATTGTTCGAGGTCATGGAGTAACGCATGTCGGTTTCAGAGGTGATGTTTTGACCCAACAAGCCCCTTCCTTTGATTGCTGTTTGGCAGGAACGCTCCGTTTGACCCTAGATGTACACACACTGAACCAAATTCCTTTTGACAAACCAGCTTTGGAGGAGTGGTGTTGGAATTTGTTGGCCTGGCCTATTGTCTGCCTGGGATAAAAGAATACAAGCAAGCTTGTGGTGGGCTGTGTATCCCATGTACTCCGGCCCACTCCCCCCTGCCCCAGATTGGCATGGAGAGGATATCGGGGTCGCGACACTGGCCGTGAACCCTGGAAGACGGGACACTGTGCTAATCCCCCCAGCCGCCAACCTTGGTCCTGGCCCGACACCCCCGAACAATAGGCGTCTGCATGGGCAATAGTGTGAGCCTCAGAGCCAAGCTTGAGAAGACTGTGTCACGCTCTGCTGTCCGCGTCACTTCTGCAGGCCTGATGGCCTTTATTCTGCCTGACAGGGCGACTCGAGTGTTTGGGCGTGTGAGGAGAGAGGGTGGGTTTTGGGAGCGGGCAGGAATGGGGGGCATAGAGAAGCTCAACGTTCTGCATCCGCTCAAAATGCACCTGCCTCAGGGATGCCTGCAGGAATTCATGCTTCAGAACCTTGGACGTCTTTTCTTAAAGAAATGTTTTGGCAACAAAAAAAGTGTCTTGTCCCACTTGGCCCAGGTTTAATGTATCAGCCAAGACATGTTTAGGGTTTGAATTTTGCTTCCTTTTTGTATCAAGGGTGCTAATGTTCCTTAAAACCACCAAAATCCACCAATAACTTGTTAAACAAATTTCTCACAACTAAACAATGTACAGTTCTTCATTAAAGGAGGCTTATCAGTGTGGTTTAGGGTGCAGTTTGACTTGCTGTGAGGTATCAAAAATGAACAAAACTTGATTGTGTCTTTTAAATATAACATTGTGTAAATTATAAATGTGATCCTGTAAGAGCAGTGATGACAGTTCACTTGCTCTAAAGTGTGTTTTGCATCTAAATTGGTGAAATTAGATTGAGCAAATATAATGTAATTACATTCTAATGTATAATCGAGAATAGTTGTAAAACTTTTGGATGGGAATTAAAACACAAAATTAACAGGCATTACAGTTTCAAAAGCACAATATATGGTCAAGAAGTCTTTTCCCCTCTTTGGTCCTGCTCCATCTTTCTGGTCTGTTTCACTTCATCATTCTGTTCGCTGGATCCTCTCTCCTCCTCCTGCACCTGTCTGACCAGGCAGAGGGAGCTAAGGGGGGGTGGATGGGTAAAGAGGTGGAAAGCTTTTCTCCCTCTCTCAAATTTCAATGCTTTTTTCTTTTTTTTTTTCCTTTGGTGTGTTCTGCTTTTCTTTCCTTTTTCCTTTCTCCCTTCCACTATTTCTTTTTTCCCATCTTATTTCCTTTTTTCCTTTTTGATCCTTTCCTTTTTCCACCCTTTCCTTCTTCAGAGAGAGAGAGAGGGGTAAGAGAGAGAAAAAGTGAGAGAGAGAGAGAGAGAGGGGTAAGAGAGAGAGAGAAAGTGAGAGAGAGAGAGAGAGAGAGAGAGAGAGAGAGAGAGAGAGAGAGGTGTAAGCGTGAGAGAGGTAAGATAGAGAGAGAAAGTGAGAGAGAGAGAGGGGTAAGATAGAGAGAGAAAGTGTGTGAGAGAGAGAGAGAGAGAGAGAGAGAGAGAGGTGTAAGATAGAGAGAGAAAGTGAGAGAGAGAGAGGGGTAAGATAGAGAGAGAAAGTGAGAGAGAGAGAGGGGTAAGATAGAGAGAGGTGTGTGAGAGAGAGAGAGGTAAGATAGAGAGAAAGTGAGACAGAAACTGAGAGAGAAAGTGAGAGAAAGAGAGAGAGAGGAGGAGGAGAGTGAGAGAGAGAGAGAAAGTGAGACAGAAACGGAGAGAGAAGAGGAGAGTCAGAGAGGTAAGAGAGAGAGAAACAGAGAGAGAGAGGGGAGTGTGACAGATGACAGTGATGTGCTTTGATTTGGAAGAATGCTACAGTTGGGCAGGACTCTGGGTGCGGTGGGACCGTGCCTGACAGGATGAAGACCCCTCGCTCCCCTGCTGTGACCAGAACAACCCACTCACACCGTCGCCCCTGCACCATCAACCAATTCTGAACCTTCCAACTGCCCAGATACCATCTGCTTACCCTGCTGCTTAAAGTCCTCTGCTTTGTCATTCTCTGTCGCTCCATTTGCCATGCACACACACACACACACACACACACACACACACACACTCACAGACACACACAATACCAAAGCAGGCCTAAATAAATGCGGTCTTTGTGAATATGGCAGGGATTGTACAGTGCGCAGGCTTTTTAGCGAGAGCCTTTAGATGTGTAAATAACATCGTGGTGATGTTCTAGTCCAGTCAAACTTTTTCTGGAGTTGTCCTGGGAAAGGCGCCCAGCCTCTTATCGCTATAACAAAAGGAGTGGAGCTGAGAAGTCGCGGAGAGTCACCCGTACACACTGCGAGTTTTTCTCTTGTCCAGACTGGACTGCTGTTTTAAAACTTTTAAAACAACTTTTACTGACTTCCAGTTCTTCTCCTACAGTCAAATTTCCTTTTTTCATATGGGATTCTAGCAGAGTTACTCCAGCAGCACTGGTTGAATCTTTTTCCAAAAGGTAAGAGATTGATGTAGTTAGTTTGAAAGATGATCTAGTTTTTTTTTGTTGCCTCCACCACCAGTTAATTAAAAAAGGGTGGGATCACCCTCAGTTACACCCTTAAAAGCTAAAGGTGCTAAAAGGGTGCTTTGGTACCTTTTGAAGAGCCACTTTGGGTTCCCTGAACAACCTTTCAAAGGATGGGATTTCATTTTAAAAGATTCTTTAAGGGGTTTTCTGGTGCCTTGCCCCAAAAGACCTTTTCAGCACGTTTGTTTTTAAGAGTGAAGGAGGATATTAGTATGGGTATGGTATCTTTACTGTCAGCTTGATGCATTGAACTGCAGTGTCATGGAAGTCAAGGAACCCCCCCCTCCAATCAAATATTAGCACCTCTCTGCTCCACACCTGGCTTTTCTTCTATAGCAGGGCGAAGGAGGAATGGATTCTGTAATTGCCATCCCATTTAATGAGCTAATTAAACACAGAGTGTTGCAACCTGAGGCGTTATTGAAATGACTCAGTCACAGTTCAGTAAAGCTCTTAATAGGGAGAGTGGGTAAAGGGGAAGGGGGTGGGGGTTGTGGAGGGGGTGGGCGCAAATTAGCTTAGCCTAGTGTAAACTCCCCCACTTTGCCAGGCTCATTGCTTTTGGGGTACATGGTTACACCTGACCAGTCTTAGATGGTTGTGATCCTGATTTATGTGTGATGCCTCTGCGTGGGCCAGAGAGCTGCCAGTACCGTGGGCACTCTGTACTGTGTGTGGGAGTTCTTTACTATTCCAGCGCCGTGAAGCTTGACTTTCCCTGGCTGCCACACCATAGACATCAAGCAGGATTTATGCAGCAGCTCTTATAGCTTGTTCGTAGTAGCATGTGTTTAATGTCATGTAGTTTGTTGTAGTATTATTAACCCCTTAACGGCCCCAATATTGCATTATTTCTAGAACAATAGAGTACAGTAGATTCTCACCCTCGAGGTACAATGAACCTAAATGTAAAATCAAAGGTACAACACAGTTCTTAATGTCCCATGAGCTCTGTTCTGATAGATTGTTGTATTGACTGACTCCTTCAGTAAGCAGTCTGAGCTGAAATATGCATGAATTCAACGTGAACAGACGTGGATAAACTGCCACGGACCGAATGGGAGACTGAATATCGGTCGGTTTTGGCAGCATCCTGAAAAAAGTTCATTCCATTTTAGCAGTGTTTAGATGCACATCAAACCGTTTTATTTAAAAAATGGAAGGAAAATATATTTTCGCTTCTTCTGAGCCCCTTAAATGAGTTTTAAGGGATTTACTGCATCCACGTAAAGGCATATTTATTGCTTTCCATGAAAATATGTTTCCAAAAAACAAAGAAAAAAATATATATGTAAAAATATAAAATTGCGGTAGAATAGATTTACATTTTACATTTATGGCATTTATCGGATCAATAGGGCACATTTGTTTTCCCTAACTAAAAATAACCTTTAAAGGTGCCACCCAGGGATATTTTCGTACTCTTTATTAGAAACAAAGAAGTTATGAGACCACAAGGACAACAATGCAGAATCCTTACTAACCTTCTGATGTGGGCAGGATTTGGGTGGACCTGCCGACAGGTTGGCGAGAGCGAAAGGGCTTTAACATGCTTGGGAATATTGAAGGAAAATGGAGGAAATGACAAATGGTATGTATTTAGGTCAGTGGGACTTGCCTAGTAGGCTCACAGCTTTGGCGTATTGAAAAAGTCCAGCAGATGAAATCTTTGCTCTCTCGCTTTGAGGGGGTTTTGGGTTCTGGAGTGTGGGGATGCAAGTGTACTGACTATGTGTTTAGAATTCAGGCATCCATCTGGATGCTAATTGGTAAAGCAGGAATATCAATTTGGTGCAGCTTGTCGCATCGGCCTTGGCTTTAATTCCCATATTTTTTTCTTGAATTAAAAAGTGGGGAGAAAATTCAATAGAAATTTTAACACGGTCAATTAAGTTATGTAAATAAACCTTAAGTGGCTGTTTGAACGAGTGTGTTAAATTGCTTACCATGCATCAGAATGTGGGCTATATGTAAATGAAGAGCCTCAAATTGAAATTCAATAGTCTTTTAGTCAGCACACCACCTCTTTGCCTCCTCAACTTCACCCATCCTTCTGTTTTAGCCCCTCAACTTCTGAGAGTTCTTCGTTTAAAAGTACAGTCAGGAGAACTTTGCATTACGGCTGGGCAAAAAGAATACGGCGAGGCAGTAGGGAGCGTTCCAAGGTGACGAGTGGAAGGCTGCGATTCCATAGCTGGCGATCTGCCTTTGTTTTTTTTTTTTTTGTTGTGATGGAGGTTTATATATTTGTCATCCAGGAGGCGCAGCACTGATGGTCTCTTTGTTCTTAAAGTTGCACAAAGTTTGGTTGGAAACATGTTTGGTTGGCGCAGGTCCTCAGGTGGGATTAGACCTAGTTTATTTAAAAAAAAAAAAATAAATTTGCTTTTTATTTTTCCTTTTTGAAGTCAGCCGCGTCCTCTGGCACTTGCCGAAAGCGATATAATTAGTTCAGTAGTTCTAATAATTTCAGATTCATGAGGTGATAAAAAGGGGGGAAACAATAAACACCGAGGCAGTTGACATGCAGACTGAGTGAAGTGTGGCTTCTGGCTAATTGCAGCTGTGAGGAAACAGATCCATTTGTTAGGGCTCACCTTCCCCTAGGGGTCTCTGAGGGGACACGAGCTGTTACCTGCTCCAGCGTCAAGACAGACCAGCCTGTGGCTGTCAGCCATTCTCCTCAGGAAGTCGAGTCAAGTTTATTTAGTACCATGCTAAAGGCCCATTCAGTGTGTTTGTGGAATAGAATAAAAATATTAACCATAAGAATAATAGGCAGTAAAGAAATAAAAGCATATATATAAAATCAATAAAAGGAGATTGGTATGGAAGTGCAGACTTTTGAAGTGCAGTTTTTTGCAGCTTTTTGAAGCTACAGTTGGTGCAGATCTGATATTGATAGGCAGTTGGTTGGACAGCATAGTGGATAAACACCATTTCGCCCTTCACCAGTAGTTGAGGCGCTCCTGTAGATCTAAGAGACCTTCCCCGACTTTGTGCTGGGTAGTTTGTGATGGCCTTTATTCTGTGTTTTGTTTCTAAAATGTGCACTTGGGTTTTTGCACATTTGAAAGGAGACATTGTTTGCTTCGAGATGTCAGGCTTGATCCATGACTTGGCATTTGAAGTGTTTTCTGAGAGTTTAATCGATTCAAACCAATCAGAGGCTCGCGCCGTCTTCAGAGGCCCGTTCAAATTGGTTTAGTTATTAATGAACCAGTAAACACAGATGGGTCTGTTTGGGTCTGTTTGGCTACATGCGTCAACAACCTGCTTATCACTTTATTTTATGGTCATCGTTGGGGCGAGATAGGGAAATGCAAGCCTGCTCTCATGAGTGTAGAGAGCAGGGACACACTGATCAGGACATTTTGAGGCCGATTTTGAGACTCTGTATTTATCTGAACTGTGACTGTAGTTAAATGAACACATCAACCACACCAGCCCATTTTCAGTGTGCAGTTTTTAATAGAAATTTTAAATATAATTTACTCCTTAACAGGTAAAACTGGCATTTTAAGTTCTTAAATGAAAAATGAATGATTTCAGGGCAGCAGCATTAAATCTAGCTTTAACACCGATCACGTCTTCGGAGAAAAAATCTACCAACTTAGTTTGGACATCCTAAGAAATTTAGATTCAGGCTGCATTACCAGATATTCCTTTCCTTTATTAAGTGTGTGTATGTGTGCGTGTGGTTCATTTGACAGTTTTTAGGCAAACATCAAAATGTTGTAGTTTAAAATAATAAAGAAATGTCTTTTAGAAATAATAATAACAAATGTTGAGATAAATAAATTAAAATAAATTAAAAACAAAGGCTAAATTGCAGTAAAACAATTATAATTTTACTTAAATAATATATTTAAATAATAGTCATACCAATGGCAGAATTAAGTCAGTATTAATAAAGGGAGGCACCAGTGTGGGAATTCTGGACGGATGCGGATGTATTTTATGAACACATCTGGAAATGTTGATATGTAAACATAATGTAGAAACATAAATCCACATAAAAGCTTCACGGAGACGACATTTTTTCTGTTGAGTGACATATGTACTAAAATCAATAAATTAGACATTATATCCCAGTAAAGACATAAACATTGGTTTGAAAGAACATCTGTCAATCATTTTTAAACCAACCAGTGTAGTAGTGAGAGGATTCCAGTATTGTCATGCACCATTTTGGCCAGTTAAGGTTTCATTATTAAAAATAATAAACAAAAAATATTTATCACTGTATGCAAAGATGTGTTGGTAATTTTGTGCTCCCAAATTTTGCTTGTGCATAAACATTTCACTTCATTCTGCATATTTGAATTTTGTTGTTCCCCGTCTGGAAGGTTCATTATCATGAGTCACTGTTGTGAATACTGATAGCTGCTCCAGCGGCTCTACTTTCAGAGGTAGGAACCCAAACCCATATCAGTTGAATGCAGTTTTCTCAGTATTTCATTACTTTACAGTATTTAGTGGATGAGATTGAGCTCCTCTGCTGTAATTTGAGCCGGTAACACAAAAATGTTATATTAATTAAAGCATGCCATTTCTATCACACTTCGTATCGACTCCAGCTGCTCATGTAACTGTATAGTTTGTTAATATGAGCTCAGTGTGAAATACAGTGGCATTGTAAGGTCAGGAAGTCAGTATAGGCTGTCAGAGCTCGTAACTTTTTGTCATGGACGGACTATAGAATAAGGTCCTCAGTGCTTGTACTACATTCATCCTCAACCTTCAGCACGACAGGATAGACCTTGATTGTAGAAAGCAGTGTTTTCTGTGAAGTTCTAAGTATCTAGTGGCTATTTTCTCCCTCTCATTGTTGTGAAAATTATTCCGTCTACAGAAGGAGCCATTGTTGGGAGGTTAGCGGTGCCATACTTATCGTCTAATGATATTCCGCTCGCGTTGGCATTCAGCGCACCCCAATCCCTGCCTCGTCGTACCTGACTGGCCCTGAAAATGCCTGATTTACCCTGTCAATCTTATGAATTTCCGATGGGTTTGTCCTATTTTCGCCAGCTAGGCCCTGGCACACCAAACCGCTGGCCTGGGTGTTTTTGAATAGACCGCATTTGGTTTTAAAAGGAAGCCGCTCGCATAAAGGATCACGGAGTGAAAGCTTGCGGCGCGCTGAGCAAATATTGAAGAAAATTTCAGGAAGTCTGGCTCAGCGTTTAACAGATAAATTCTGGTTGGTTGAATGTTTTTCTGCGTCCGAAAAGAACAGGTCAGTTGGAAAAACGTGGGAGGCAATCAGCTGTGCCTTTAATGTCCAGGTTTAAATGAAGTCTCCCACTAAGAAAACTGTCTCGTATGATAATCTCGGCAACAGCTGCCTTGAAATAACCGGTAGGCCTGGTGTATGTGTGGGTGCCTTCTTCTGTAACATGGAGTTTATGGCTGATTCCTTTCTTTCGCACCATAAAAAAGCAGAAATAGGGATTTGCTTCATGATGTTGGTGTTTGTATCCTGGAGGAAATTGTTAAGCTATGTTGTGACTTCACAGACACAAAGACAAAACCTGTTTTAAATATAAAGACTAAATAAATCCAATACAAACCCTGCTGAAAAAAATTACCGATTTTTTTTGTAAGTGTGGTCAGCCGATATCGATTTTTCGGGTATTGAGGGGGGGGGGGGGTGGGGGGG
>JBBPDC010000017.1:7602170-7614707 GCA_037974485.1 Hemigrammopetersius urotaenia
AGAAAATTTGAGCTGCTGGGTTTCAACTTTTTTAATGTAACGTGGTAGTTACTTTCCCTGTTTACTGGTTACTTTTACAATAGTGACATATGATACCGGCAGCTCTACAGCAAATACAAACAAAAATCAAATTTTCTTTAATATAAAGCTTTTTTATAACAACATTTCTTTACAAATTTAATCATAATGAAGTGAATTACTTATAACCCATATGATGGTTAGGAGTGTGCTATCAGTAATGTATGTCCTCAGTTTAGCATGCTGCATTCACCTTAACTGATAGTGTCGTCTTGTTGGAAGAACGTTTCATTCCTCACGCGTCGATGTTGAGGTCCACGAGAGCAGCCGCCTGATTGATTCTCGCCTGGCGACTGGACTAAATTAAACCGTTTGCTTTACTCTGACCTGGAAGAGGTCAGCTTTCTCATTAACCATCAGTCATCAAATGCTCACATTATACACTACACCCTGCTTAACCCCAATCTCACCATATTTGTTTGAGACATTTGTACCAGGGTGCCAAATACCTGAGGACCATCGGTGGCGTGGCATAAAGTTTAATTTGTGTTGATGGTGCAGAAGAGGCTTAAAATAACCAGGTCAAAGGTCCTTTGTCGTGCATATTAAAGCCGTTTTTGCCCTGTATGGACTGCTGGAGTGCTAGAGATTGTTAGATGGAAATTTCAACATCACCGGTTTTAGAGAACTGGAAATTAGCCGTGAAACTGATGTAATTTAATATGTGTAAAAACAGTGTTACATTTTAATTTCTACCTCATGAGCTTTGAAAAAACTGTAGAGAGTCTTAATATAGATACTGCCAGGCCAAGCTTTCTCCTGTTGATAAACCTGGAAGCAGCATCTTAGTTCCTGTTCATTAGTGCTCGTATGTTATATGTTATTTTCACATAAAGATCATTTGCTGTGTTAGAGCCTGTTATGCTTGTGCTAATTACTGTAACGCTACAGGTTGGGGTCGGGTGTGTGACTTTGACCGCAATGGTCACGTTTGTACAAAAATACTACATTTTTCTCTCGCTGCAGGTGTGTTTATTGTAAAATAGTCAGGAAACCTCAGAACAATCCTCTGAACATTTTCTGAAAATAGAGAAATGTAATATCATGTAAAGAATGAGATCATTTTTCTAATTTTATGGCCATTTTTGTCTCTTTAATTCATTTCCCTTCAATTTCATATCTGCCAATATACTATAAATGTATTATGAATGTGATATAATAAGGATAAAGATACTATATTGAACTGTTTACTATAAATAGGCTGTATATGCTCTAAAATACAATATTACCATGAATTATCTCTTATATTCATAGCTATAGTAGTGTTACGTGCTGTTAGATGCTGTTAATTGTAGTACTATGCGAATGCTATGTATAAATAAATGTGTGTTTTGTAATAGAATGATAAGGGTATTTTAAATATAATGTGCGTTAATAGTGTTTATATAACAGTGCTGTATTACACTGTGATGCATTATAATAGATTTTGTGTGTAGTGTACAGATATATGTGTGTGTATATGTATATATTTGCATATGTGTGTGTATATGTACGTATCAGCTCTGCTGTCAGGAGTCATGTTAGCGGGGCAGGTAGGGCAATGGCGCCAATAAGTGATGTCACTCCCAGCATTCATTCTGCTTGTCTCGCGCGGAGAGTTTTACGCTGCCCGTATTTTTTAGATAAAGCACTTTCATTTCCGCCACTCTCATTTGCATATCCACTGCCTCTAATATCATTCTCGTGTCGGAGTACTCTGTTGGACTTTAGTGCTATATTTATGAGCCTCAACACTGTATATCCTTTCTCACTTATCAGAAGTAATGCGCTTGATAGTGGGAGCAGGTTTGTGTCAGCAAATCCAGGGGATTTTAATGCTGTTTTATTCAGCACTTTTGTGAATGGTTCTCAGGAGTGAGGTGGCTTTGAGATGAATAAATTATTCATTTTGGCAAAAGGACTGTTAAAGCGACTGCGATCGCGCGCCCACGAGGGTCCCATCTCCCTCTTCCATCTTATCTCCTGCCAGGAGTGTACGCTTCCTATCCCACTTATTTTGAGATAATTGTGCTGTTGTTGTTTTTCTGTATAGTGAATGCTTGTTGTGTATTGTTTATTATTTGCATTTGCTTATAATTCTCCCGCTTTTATGACTCAATCAGTTTATTTCATTACTCCCTTTAAATTCACAAATTGCGGGTATAGGCTCAGACAGGCTGCACTGTTGCTCTGGGGAAATATGCTTCACGCAGTATCACTTTTTTCTACCTTTTTTTTTTTTTTTCCTTCCTTCCTTTTACCTTCCTCCATCTCTCTGCTGGGGCTTCACAAAAGCGATGGCCTGTGAAGAAAATCCAAATAGAGGAAACTGAATCACAAATCTCTCTAAAGCATCACTCGAAGGCCCTGCTGTGTTGTACTTCAATACTGGGAATTGTGTGTGGGCCACTCAGAAAAAACTTGTGTGCCATGGACACTGGGGTACGAGTGTAAGTCTATTACAATCTTGTGTTTTCACCAGAGCATTTGAAACCTATTTTGAAGCCCCATACAGCCTGTCGATGAGCTCCTCTTTTGCTCAACAGTGTGCAATTTATCCCTCCTGAATCAGAGCCACTTTCATTCTTAATTAGAGGCTTTGTTACCTGTCCTCCAGCCTGGATCCCCACTACCTTTTTACATCAAATGAAAGGGCAGAGATGGGCTTGGGCAGAACTCTCAGCAATTGACCATGGAGGACGTCGGGGGTAAAATTGAGCTGTATTTTGGTTTGATGGCAGCCTTGTTCCAAATAATATTTTCCTCTTCGAACATAGCCTGTTTTGACACTTTACTATCTAAAATCTTTTGCTCACTGTGACCTCGGCCCCGTATTCATAGGGTTTGTTTGTCTTGTTTTTCACATGAAAAGTGTCCCTCTCCTCTTGCCAGACTGTTCACACCCATGGCAGGCCAGATAACGCTGGCATGGGTATTAGCACTTTCTCTAAAATGAATGCAAATTCTTAAGCAATACAATGTGGTCTTTAATCACGTTCTCCTGACGAGTGCTTGTAAACGTCGCCAGTTGGTCTTCCCTCCTACTCTTCCTCGCTTCTTCTTTTGGCCTTGAGAAATTGATTTTGCATGACTTGGCTTTGAATAAAATACATAGTACTGTCAGAGCTTTCTGCTTTTTTTCTTCCATGCACCACCTCCCTGTCTGGGGAGAAAGTTTTCACACACTGGAGCAGCCAGAGACGGTCACGAGTCGGTTTATGCAAATCCAAGGCTGAATTCTCGAGTCTTGAGCCTCTGGAGAGCAACTGAGAGGGGAGTCTTGTATCTCTGGGAGCTGAGTATGAGTCATATTCGGAGTCTCTGATGATTAGTATCTCAAGTCTCTTGGTTGCAAGACTAATTTTAAGTCTCTGAGGATCGAGTCAGAGTTGAATCTGGAGTCTCTACGTAGAGTCTAGAGTTTTAATTCTCTGCAGTGAGAGTCTTGAAAGTCTGAGCCAAGTCTTGAGCCTGAGATGCTAGTCTTCGTTGAATTCAAGTCAAGTCTGTGGAGTCTCGAGTCTCTGGGATAGTACTCTTACTTGATAGGTCTAATCTCTGAAGTCTGAGTCCACTCTTCAGTCTCTGGACTCCAAGGCTCTGGGTATAAGACCAAGTTTTATCTTAAAACCCTGGTGTCTGAATTGAGTCTCCGTTGTGCAAGCATTGAGTGATGCATCCATTCTATTAAGATTACTTAGATGTTTACAAGAAAGAGGTAAAAAAAAACATGAAATGGCTGGCAAGTTTATAGTTTGTATAATTAGCATTGCTAGCTTTCTAGGACAGTAGCCAGCCAACAAAAGTTTTTGCATGATTTAAAGGAGCGGGGTCTGTAACTTCGGCTGGACTGGCTGCTGCCTTTTATCACTTTGAAGGATTTTTTTTTAACAATGAAAGACTCGCTATTTGAATGTGACTCATCTACGAGTTACAGGAACGCACAGCTACATCCAACCTGATGTTGCTGAGAGCTTTGGGAGGACGCGACTGTCCGAGACCGTTGTGTTCTGACAAACAAACCTGCACCCAAAAGGTGGGGAAACTTCTCAACTGTGTTTGTTCTAATTTAAGCAGTTTGGTTGTTTTTTTTTTTTGCTGTAAGATAATGCATGAAGATTTTTATTGCACTGCTGTAACCGGTTCATGCTTTACCTCTGGCGTCCTTCAGGTACTAAAGTTGTATTGATTTCTGAACCCTGTATTATGTAGAAATGCTGAAAAAAACATTGCAATTCCTTTTTAAACGAAGGTCATGGGAGGCAGTAGTTTTTAGCTTTGGAAATTTTAATGTTGTGATTCACTGTAAACAAGTTGGCCCTCCTGCCGGGAGATGCCGGTCATGCCCGGTGAAGACGAGCCTCTTTGGAGATGACTTTCTTATGGCAGGATAAAGATCCTCACTCAGTCAATCGAGTGGGCTCCCCGAGGGCCCTCCGAAGAGCCGAGCTTACGGCGGGCCTGGCTCAGCAGTCATAAGGCGTCCATGAGCAGCCGGCTCCTGCTCTGAGCCCGAGCTTCATTAAGAGAGGAGCTTTACAGTGGCCCAGCGGAGCTTGAGTGCTTGCGCCGTCTCTCCATCTCTCTCGCCTCTGCCGCTTTACCTGAGAGTAGGTGCGGCGGGGAGCGATAAAGCAGGGCTAATCTCCCACTCTGAAGTGAGCCTCTGCTCATTTCGGGTTTAAAAATTTAATGCAGCTCGCCCGCAGCGTTGCTCATGGCACTTTGGCCTCAATTTTTAATGGAGCAATTATAAAGGTTACGCAGTTTTTCTGAGCACATCGATTAGCCACTGTTTTTCTGCCACTCCTCTTCCTCCCCTATCCCTGGCCGTCTCATTTTTCTTCTGACGTAAACCCTGACTTTCTTCTGTGTCATCCAGTGGGTGTGTTCTTTACTCAGGAGAGTTAGGAAGTGCATTTTGGTTATTCAATCATAATCTGATCTTGATTTAAACTTTTTTTATGTATTCAGTGACCAAGTGAGATCTCTCCGATTTCTTGTAAAATAAATGCATCAAACTGACATTTGGAAAGCAAGATTTTGACTAGCGGTTGGTGGGAAAAACGGCTAAAAAAGAGACATGTCTACTAGAAAAAAATATGCATAAAATTTAGGACGACCTGACAATCTAACTTGTGTCTGTTTCTGCTGTACTTTTGGAGCAAGAATAATATTTTAGTATTAAGCATTTATGGGAGACACTTTAACAAGTGCACTATTATTATGAACTGTGGGTTCATTAGAGAGAGAGAGAGAGAATTTTTCTTTCTAACTCTGGACAGATACGTTCTCCCTCATTTCCCTTTTATTACCTGTATGTGGAAAAATCAATGCAAACTTGACAAATAACATGTTGCAGTAATGGCGGCTGGTAATGAGGACTTGAACAGAGCGAACGCCGTTTATTAGAACAGCAGTGTTCGCCCGACTCGTGGCAGGGGCTTGGGAAATTGATCATTTTTGGCAAAAACGGACTAAAGGTTGGACTATTCTGTAATATGGGCCCAATAAACATGTCATTAGTCATCAGTTTGGGTTTATGGTGAAAACTAAACATCGATTCAATACAGATTTGTTCCTGCTGATACTGTTTTGATTCCAGTGTCATTGTTCATCCCTTCTGGACACTGTTTATGTTGATTCTTCCATTTGGATGCGGCTTGGCTTGATCATTAACCTATTTTCTAGTCCATAAACGTTTTGGAAGTCTTCATCACCTTCTTCTGCTTTTTCTAATAACCTGGTAGTAACTTGGTCCTTTGGTTTGTCTGGGATGGTGTGAACGTTTGGTCTGATCCTTATTTTCACCAGAACCTCAAAGCTTTTAAAGTTTCCTTTCTTGGATGGTGTTTCGGCATCCACTAAATGCCCTCTATCACGGTTTTGACAGATGATGGATGAACCTTATCTGGGGAAGATGTCAGATTTGAAAATGGGCCACAACAACTGGAGCTCCACTGCTGAAGCTGAAAGCCTCGGGCTTTATTAGTCTTTAGCAGCGTCTGGCCAGAAACGAGAGGAGGGGTCCGGAATCTGAAGCTTAAATGGTCTGAAATGGCTGCTCCGTCTCTCAAGCTGTGCTCCCCTCACCTGATCGTTTTTTTCTTTCCCTTCTCTTTACTCACTGTAGCCTCCATTCGGAGCGTGTGATTTATGCAGCTGTTCAGAGCTGCTCTGAAATGCCCTTGTCATAATACGGGCAGGCCGGCATAGACGCGCCCGCTTCCCCCCCGGCCTGCTGTCACGAAGTCGGCCGTAACACGGTTAATTTCTCTCCCTCTCTTCTCTTTCTCCTGGCCCTCTTTTGCATTGTCTCAGCAGGAAAGGCTTTTAACTTTTCAGTGTAGGCTGTTCGGTGGCAGGCCGAGGAGCAGCTCGCCCACTTCTTAAAGCAGAAAGAAAGAAAAAAAGACTGCCTGACTTAACCTGACCCTCTGATGCATGTCCTGTGGTAATAACACGTGAATGGAGATAATTATACCGTAGTGTTGGGAGGTGGCGGCTGGGTTGTCATCCTTTTTCTTCTGATCACGGACCAGGGCCGAAGATTACGGAGTGCGTACTGTCTTACCAGAAATTAAACGAGTTTTCTTTTCATTCCCTTAATGGTCAGCAGTTACGAAGGTCTTCCAATGTGTCCTACTAAGTTAATACCAAGGTCGACTCAACCTTAACTGGAGAGTGTTTGTTGAAAACAGTTATTTTGAAGAATTTCTTGCCATTATCTGTGATCATGCTTTTTTTTAAACTCAGTTTTCCTTTTGGAGTTTCCTTTTGAGCCTTTTCGTTCTTTAGAGGACGTTCCTGCTTTTGTCGGTTGTTGGATTGCAAAAGGTTTGATATGAACTGGTTTCTTATAGAGAAACTTAGTATTGATTAATAGGTGTCCAGGTGTCTGGAGCGCAAAATATCAGCATTTTATTTACTAACCCAACCCACCAGTGAACCTTCGTGTGTACTCTGGGTGTTTAGATGCCATGATGATGGTAAAATCGGTAGTATGTGGAAAACGTTTTCTTTGGGGCTATTTATGAGTTTACATTAAATATTAAAGCCAAAACCTCCTTGATACCATCATAAAACAATTCCTTGCCTCAGGCATTGGCCAGTTTTTGTGTAAGAACGTTCTGTGAGGGAACTTTAAGAAGCAGTGAATTTATTAGACGTCTGGTTCCATTCACCACCACTGAGAACCATTCTGACTGGACACATTTCAACTTGTTCACCCTTTTGAATTCCTATTAATGACTGAATTAGACAGTTATACTTTAAAAATCACAAAAAAACTATACAAATATCAAAACCAATTTACTGTACGTGATTTCTGTAATGCAAATCAACACAAGGCTATAAGAGAAACTGTGAAATGACTTTATAATACTCTGTATTATGAAAATCTTTTGTGAAATATTGTGATACAGCCCAGTGTGTCCTGATTTACTGACCTTCATGCACCACAGTCTTCATTTCACATTTCTTATTTTAATATTTAATTCAGTTATTAATATTGCAGAGCTACATCAGTCAACATCATGTCAAACAATAGGTAAGAATTAATGAGGCTTTGTTTGCATGGTGTCCTATTGATTCTTCAGCTTTTTTTTTGTGCCACTTACTGACAAGCTACTTTGGTCCTTTGGAGCTTGTAAGCCAAATTTCACCTTATTTATAAAGATGATTTATCTTGTTTACCCTGTAATATTCAGATTTTCTTGCCTCAAACATTGTCTAAAGGGCCTTTGACAATTTTTCATAGCCTTTTACTTTAACCCGAGAAATATTTTGAACCACTCGCGACATTGGCGAGTTCCAGTTTGTTGGTTTTTGTCTGCTGTGTGGAATCCTGATGAGTGAAGTATGAATGGTGTCTAGAAGCCCCCTTTCTTTCCCTAATGCAGGGGTCTCTGAGGATTCTGCTTTTCTATCTCTGCAGTGTTTATTTGAGCTGCGGTTTGCACGACATCAAGGTCAAACACCTCGGCACACGTCCCTGTTAACTGAGCTTTTGTTGTGGGATGCGCCCGTTCCTTTATCGCCCTCCTTCTTCTCTCCTTTGTAGCTGTGGTGATTGTTGGGCCGTGTTCCTCCACTCCTGGCCTCCCGGTCCTCCCGGGGTCCTCCTCCAGAGCCCCGGCTTTGCTGCGGCTCTGTATTGATCCGTGTCCGTGGTTAATGCAGTTAGCAACCTTGAGTGCAGCTGAGGAGGGGGAGGAAATGCCAGACGGAGCCGCGGGCGAGGGGTAAATTTAGCCCTGCGCCATTCAGAGCAGCGGCCGCGGGAAAAAATGACCCCACGCCGCCACGCGTGTTATTTCCATGTGCTGCGATTCCTCCGCTCGGCAGATGCCCTTCAGCCCGTCCAGAGAGCTGGAGCTTTTATACACATCATTCACTCCCTCAACAAGGGAGAACGCTGTCCTGGTGTAGTTTCCGTAAGACTGTGACTAACAAATATTTCTGTGATCGATTTGTACCTCAACCTGTATTTGATTCCATTGGCTGAAGAAAAGCATGTCCTCTGTGGTTTCCTCCCACTGACTTTCTATCACAGCCAAGTCATTCGTTTCAAATTCTGTCTGCACCTCTTTCATAGTGCATCTAAACAAAAGAAGCCATATTGCCCTCCATTATGGGCTTATTGCTGATATTGCTGCTTCTTAAAGAACATGATTCATTAAAACTGGAACATGTTTTGGCCTTTTAGGTGTGAAATATTGAACTAGGCCTTTAAGGGACATTGAGTAAAAATAATGTAATATAAATATTTTAAAATGTAACTGCTGTTCCAACTTTGTGATGCACATTTTGTGTTTTTGTGAAAACGTTTCGATTTTAGCTTTTGCCGTATTGCCCACCCTGACCCCCTTTAATACTTTTATTAATATATCCATTTGTCAGAATGGAAATGTGTAACATATAAAGATGACACTGATCCTGTACCATGGGGTCGATATCAGCAGGAAATGCTGGCTATTATAAAAAAAGAGTATTTATCCAGTCCAGTATTGTGTCAAATCAGTCCTTACATTGCACAGTTTGAGGCTGATGGCTAATTTTAGTGGTATTGTGCCATTTCCAGTATCACAAGGGTACACAGAAGTTATGATTCAGTTCACACCAAAGTCTGGACCTTTATATTTATACTACAGGAATAAAGCAACAAAAAACCTGCTAAACTGCTTAAGGCTGGGTTTTCTGTCATTTTACAGGTTGATTTAACAATATATTTTATGTAGAGCTGATAAAAGCAGGAGCAACAAAACTGGAAAACATGTTATAAAAGTACAAAATAAATATAATCGTAAAAAAACATCCGGAGCTTAAACCCAACAGCTCACCCCAAAAAATTATTTGCTAATCAAGAGGGACGGCAAGTACAGCCAGGGGGCATTTTACCAACTGGCAGATACTTGGTAATGTTCGGGTCAGTTTGAGCTTAACTTGGCGTTTTGCTGACTTGCTTGCAGCTTAAGCTTTCAGTGTGAATTTTGCCTCATAATGTTCATCAGTCTTAACCCTTACTACGATTCTCTATACGACTGCATGCACTGGACTGTAACATCCATACTGAGATGGATCAGGACAAATACATGCATCATACACACCTAGTATCATAAACACTGTATCATTTTCCTATGATGCTGTTTGTAAAATAGTTCTTTGATGCATCATAAACTAGCTGCTCAACTGCATTGCAGCCCCAGTCCCGTTAAACACACTCCTGCCATACAACTCAATCAAATCTATTTTGAGTTCTACGCTTGTATGCCTATGGGAATGAAGCAGGAACGTCAGTGGCAATGTTCGTTCAACGGATGCCTCGAGATCCGGACATTTTTTTTTTTGCTTCGCAAACGAAGAGCGAAGTTTGCATTTATTTCTTCTAATACTCAAGGCCGTGTCATTGGTAGTCAGCAAAGGAACGGCAGCCCCCAATGCTCTCCGGTGCCTTTGAATTTTGAGATGAGCCAACAAAAACATGCCATTAGTGTGGAGTTCCATCAAGCCGAACCTGTGGAACCTTGTGATGTTTTTTTAACAATGTGTTGTGTGGCTGCGCGACTACAGTATTAATGTCTCCTCGGGCACTCGTATGTTTTGGCTTGTGAGCTCGTGTGTGTTGGCACGCGTGCGCATGTGCATATTTCTTAAGGCAGTAGCTGGTGTGTGTGCGTGTGTTCTTCTTCTTCTTTTTTTTTTTCTCCCCCTCCTCCCGTCTGAATCCTTCCAGTAGCATCAAAGCGGACACAGGGGCCATATCAAAGTCTTAACCCCGCTCCATTAATAATGCGCTGTAAATAAATCAGGGCTTCTGGGCCGACTAAAGATCGCTCCTTCTTCCTCCGGGGAATTCCCGCTGCAATCAGCAGAAAAGGCTTGCTAATAAAATATTTCGACCACACTGTCTTCCTCTCTCTCTCTGCCAAGCATGTTTTCGGCATGTCTCTCGCGAGCAGATGGTGAAAACAGCCTCTTAAAAGTATCTTTGACTTTGAGTCATTTGATCCTAATTATGATTCAGTAGCGAGCTCTTTAAAACAAGAGACGGCCTTTAAAACCACGTTGTCGAGGGTAACTTCTTTACCTTGGATCATTTGTGAAATAGATACCTGAATTGCAAGGCGGGGGGGAGGGGGGGCAGGTGGCTACACTCCATTTTCTTGAGCAATGATGGACTATGAAATTGCATGAGTATGTTTATTTTAGCTGAGCGGGTCATTTGATAGATGCCTTGTGGTTTCAGATAAATGTGACTAATGCTGGCACATGTATTGTGTATAATGGTTTTATGTTGGCTTTGGAAAAGTGCATTAGTTTAATTCTCTTTCAGAGCAGTACAGGACGGATGGCATTCACATAACATCCAATGATGCACTATTGAGTTTTCAGACGG
Organism: Hemigrammopetersius urotaenia; assembly: GCA_037974485.1. Lineage (NCBI taxonomy): Eukaryota > Metazoa > Chordata > Actinopteri > Characiformes > Alestidae > Hemigrammopetersius > Hemigrammopetersius urotaenia. The sequence continues at coordinate 7,613,125 of JBBPDC010000017.1, forward strand.
AGGTAGTCAGCTGTTATAGAAGTCACCTAACATGTCTTGTCGGACATGTCTGGCCATGAATAGCTCTTTTAGACTGGAAGGGGGCTTTGAGGTGAGGAACAGCAGATTTTTTCTGCCAGGAATGCCTTCACTGCCTCTACCTGACCGTCCTGTTGGACAAATGTGTGGGCTGTGCCTCTTCAGTACACAGGATGACCTTAAGATGGCATCCTTCATCCCCTTTGCATCAGGAATGTGGCAACCGCATGGACCATCATGGTCCTTCGTTCAGCAGTGAAATGGCATGCTTTAGCCCCGGTAGCTGTCATTTGTATACAATGGCTTGTCTTTGTGCTCAGCCTGATCACTTAGCAGGAGATAAAGTGGACCCCCTCTTGCCATGCTAAGATGGTGGTTCTCCTCCCTATTGCTGGAAATCTTTCCCAGCTGCCCCCAGGTGTGCTGCAGACCTTCTCATGCACACCCGGCCAAATAGCACACAGCCTGGTGAGGCCAGCCGCCATCTGAGGGGCTCCATTGAAACCAGATGAGGGCGGCAGTGGTGATGATGATGATTATGATGATGGTAATCATTGTGATGACAATTGAAGCACTTCCAGTATTGAACATTGGACGCAGCAAGGGGTCTGTAGAGACGAAAGCCAGGCCGCAACAATGCAGAGTTCAGCAGGGGGACAAGAAGAACTTTTCAGCTATTTTCACTATTACTCTGACACAAGGAGCCAGGCAGTACCATGAACGAATGTTTTTCCTTCACAAATAAAGTGACCAGGCCATACCGAAGCTGTCATGGCCCGGCTCTGTGGATGGCCTAAAAGCAGACCATGAGCTGAGCTCACTGCGTCACTGCTTTTTGATTGCCGTTGTGTGTGTTTTTGTTTTTTACTGTCCAAAAAAAAAAAAAAAGAGACAACAATGGAGATACAAAGTACAAGCACTACTATCTGTATTGTTTAAAGATAAATTTCAGTGTGAGGACATTGCTAAAAAAAAAAGCTTTCTGCTGGGTCGACCCAACTGACATGGTTTTGGGATGGTGACTGGCAATAAACTGTGAGAAGAGAATTGCGTGTCTAACACTGTTATTGGGATGAGATGGACTGAAAAATCTAAGGGTGTACTCACACTAGGCATGGTTGCTGTGAACCGGGCCCGAGTACGATTGTCCCCCCTCCCCACTCCCCCTCTGGCCTCCACTAACATAGGGATTCAGCGTTCGTGCCGGAGCCCGCTTACGTCATTATGGTGCGAAGGTTTCAGAATAAACAGGAAGAGCGGTGCTCTCGCTGAACGCAGTGGAGTCCATCGCTCTGGTTACTTTGTTGATAGTATCGTGCTGCTCGTATGAGGAGCTGAAGTGTTTCTATTTCTCAAATCTGTACAGTGCTTTTATATTTCAGGAGGATGGTTTTCATTTCATACTTTTGTGTCATGCTGCTACTATATTCAGTGCATAAATATTTATTCTATGTACTTATTGGTTTACTGTGACCTATTTTTGTGCTATTGTCAATAAAGTCATATTGTTCATTTCAAGAACAGTGCAGGAGTTATTTGCTAATAACACACAAAACATAAGATAA
>JBBPDC010000017.1:7632981-7645439 GCA_037974485.1 Hemigrammopetersius urotaenia
ACACACACACACACACACACACACACACACACACACACACACACACACACACACACACACACACACACACAATTTATCTCTTAATGGCTGTGCATGAACTACATGCATAACATTAACCCAGTGTTAAAGGAATGCACCAGCCAGGGGTGCACCAATATTTATCTTTATTGCAATACATTTCACCATAATGCAATTTGTAAGTGTGACGTTGATATCATGAATACTTCAAGAAGGTACTTAAACACCGTTTTAACATGGCGAGAGCATAAGTAGTCCTGTTTGGTTATTGGAGCTATTGATTACATTATCATTTGAGTAATCTATAGATAAATGTAATAAATTGGATGCTAGATTAAGTCATAGATTGAGTCATCATATACTGTACATACGGTTTACAAGCTCAAACATTTATTTTGCTTAAGAAACATATGTGTTACCATAGACATATGTGCAATAGTGTTTTATTTTTGTTAAATCAACAATTGTTGTTCTCTGTTTATGGTTGTTCTGTGTGGTTTTCTGCCTTCACATTTGATGTTGTGTTGTCTATGCCTTTTATTATAACTTTCCTGGTCATTTTGGTAAACATAGTCTTCAGCTTCCTGTTAAATCTGAAATATATAAATAATTAGTATGAATATTTAGTGAAGGACTTGCATGTTAGTCACGTCATACATTTTTCTTCAACAATATTAAGCAAACATTCATTCAGTGTGTAAGTTGTGAGCAACTCTACGCCACCCGAGCTGTGCAGCTCTGTCTTTGTGAAGCAAACGCAGAGAGAGCAAGAAAAATAAACAGATTTTCTTCTGCCTTAACTGCTGCTAATCCAAAATCACTGAAAGCAGTATTGATGGAAAGAAACAGAGACTGAAACATGATTTTCTGTTCTTTTACTGAGCTCAGAGAGCCGTGTTGAGATGATGGGCCGTTCCGATCGATAGTGTGCTACACATTCAGCAGATTCAGATTAGGCTGTAAATGCTGGTATGTTCTCTTTAACACTGTTTGTAATGGGAAGCTTTGCTGAATGATGCCTGCTTGCTTTACACTATGTGAAATGAGCATCTGCTCCCGTTTCATTGGAGACAGCAAAAAGAAGTTCTGCTCTACCGCCCCTGCGGACTCAGAGTGGTCATTAGAAGTTTCCATAGGAGTCCGTGTCAGTCTTACAAATGACACCCGCACTCAATGAGCTTGTTCCCCTCACAAACAGCTGCGTCGGCCCACCTCCCCTGAGCAGAGGCTTTTTAAACGGGGCGGGGGGGGGAGAGTACTCAATTAACCTGATTGATCACTCTCCGGCTGACCCACAGAGAGTGAACGCAATCCATCTCATTGATAAAGCCCCGGGAATTAGCCAGGCTTCGGGCCGGCGTGTTTGTTCAGTCGGCCTGTACGTCCAGCGCTATTTGTTTTCTCGTCCCAGAGTGCTTTGCTTCTCGGTGGGTGGGAAAAGGAGGCAAAGTAGTGAGGGAGAGGAAGCGAAAAGACGGAAAAGCAGGCCCACTTGAAAAAATTGCCGCTCAGCACTTTCAACGCCTTGACGCAGTTTCTTTTCATACACTCGGCCGAGGAAAATCGCCGACTTTATCGTCTCGTTAAAAGCCATAATGAAGCACTGAAAATGGGCAGCCTTTGTCTTTTCAGCTTAAGTGGCCAATCGTAAAAAACACCACACTCAATTTGCGGAGCTTCCTCTGAGTCTCGGAGATATCCTCCCTCCTGCTCTTCGCCGCTGGAGGATTTGTCCGGCTTGAGACTTTTAACGAGGTCCCCCAAACCCTTCAAAACGCGCTTGGAAGACTGAATTATCCGACATTTCCACCGACATCTCAATATCCTCGGCATAAGCAGCCATAGACTGTTTTAATTGCCCCAAGGACCTCTTTGGCCATGCAGTATTCAAATAAGACCCTAAGAACCTCTGTCATTCTGTCACTGCCCTCCTCAAACTCTCAGAGCGAGAGGTCAGGCAGGTGTCGGAGATGAGAAGACTGTTCTGTGTTCACTAAAGGCCACTGAAGCTGCAGTGTAATAGAAATCGGACGGTGAACCTGTCTACTTCAATAACTTTTCTACAAGAAGCGATTTGTCTGTTTATATATTTCTGTCTAACCTTTAAAGCAGTCATACTGGGATTTTACAGTTGAACTCTGGTCAAGAAGGCCGTACACTGATAGAGGAGATATAACCATATAGCATAAATAATTTAAAAAATTTATAACAAACGCAAATAATCAGGAAATTAAATGAATAACTTAGAAATTTCAGGATAATGAAGTATTGATGCTGTTAACATGTCTAGGAAGGGGTCAATATTTTCCCAGCCTTTTTCAAATACCTTCTCTTGTATGTGAACAGCCTGTTTTCAGCTGTTTGCTTCTGTGAGGTCACAAAAAACACTTTATATTTATACAATATTCAGTTTCTACAATATTCAAATAATATAGTCTGCTTTTATACAATATAGACTTTTTGTGCAGTATAGACCTTTTTGGTACTTTTTATACTGTTCTGTTTACGTCGTGTTTTATTCTTTTATATTCTTCATTTCTGCTGCTCTTACCTTTAAATAATAAAGGTCAATAAAGGTTTATCTTCTTGAATGAGACACAATACTGCAAATCAGAAAAAAGGTAATTTACATGGGCAATTCTTAAAGGCTCGTTAGGAGATACAGCTAATGTAATTCTACGGGATGAATAGAAGAATATCACTTAATGCGAGATGATGTATGTACATGTAAAGATATGCAGTAACCCCCTGCTTTTTGCGGGGGTTACGTTCCAAGAGCGACCGCGTGTAGTGATAAACCGTTTTGTTTTGGTAATAAAAATGCCAGCAAATGCCCATTTTTATAGTGTAAACCCATATTAAACCAGAACACTTTCATTTTAAACTCAGTTTAATGTATTACCCGTATTCACCTTTTTAAATTTACATTCCCGAGATATGCAACTCGGAAGGTCGCGGGACAAATGTATTGGAACACCGCGGCGAGGTGAACAGTTTTCGGGGAATAACCCCTGATCGGAGCTAATAATCCTGGAGATCAATCGAACTTTGGAGTTTGAAGTGTCTGAGTGCTTGCACCGGGAAGAAATGTTTAGACTCACACATCCCCTTTTCAGGCAGGGTTCTGTTTCCTTTGTGGCCTCCCTCAAAGAACCCTTTGTAGCTGCCTTATTTTGAGGAGGTATGGTGATTAATAGGATCTATCTGGCCCACTCTGTCCTCTGAAAAATAATCCTGGGATTTTTAAGATGATTAAGCTGGGTGGTCAGGAGCCTCTTAACCTTTAATAAGTGTCCTAGCAAAATAACTTGCTTAATGGCTTTAAAGGATGTCTGCAGCTCCAGAAAGGATCTTGTTAATTCAGCAGTAATGAGAGAGAGAGACGTTGAAGGCAAGCCAGCTGAGCTTCTTCTAAGATTTGTTTGAAAGGAACATTTTAACCGAAAGGAACATTTCTATGTGTTTTTCAAATCTCTTTCTGAGTTTAGTGTCACTGGCGTTCTAGCGGGCTTCGTTGTGCTTCAAAATTTCAGAGAGAGAGCGCCAACGGTTGGAAACGTAGCTGCTTTGAAACGTGTGAGCGATGATCTGCTTTGATTTGTTATGCTTCGTAAAGCCTTTGTGTTTTATTCGCATGAAACCCCACTGGGTGTGTGGATATGGCCGTTTGATTGATTTTTGTCTCGGTAATTGCAAAGTGACCCATTACTCTTGCTTTCATAAAGGTATATATCATATTTATAACTTGCATTTAAGATGAAAAAAGATGTAGGCCGTGATTATGTCCAACGGCTTTTATGGAAGTGGGTAATCTTCATCGTTCAAGAATTTTGATTGCTTGGAACTGTAATCAAACGATTTGTGAAACTTGTGATGCATGATTTATGGGCTCAAACGGCTTGGCAGCCTGTTCGTAAAAGTTCTAGTCCATTCTGTTCTGGCTCTGTTTTGAATCGCCGGTGCTTTCCAAACCACTAAAAATACCCAGATTGTTCAGGATGGACTCGTGTTGAACATGGCTTCACCGTGGACCATAGAAAGACCACCTGCTGTTTTATATGGAACATAATCCTGAAATGTACGGCCTGTGCTGGGAAACAGCACATTACCCTCAGCGAAAGGGAGTTCAGCAGAGCCCTCCTCAAAGCAACAGAGCAGGTCAAAGCTTACTCTTGCTGTCAGTCACTTTTGGCGCTTTTCTACTTGCATAACGAACCGCGCAGTTGCACTAACGCGTTTTTCCGTAAAGCGAGTCGTAACTGAGCCGGACCCAGGGCTGAAAGCAGGAAGCAGTCGGGCCGCATCACCTCTTGGTGATTGTTGGTCAAAATGTTGTCAGTACACAATGAAAAGAGACCGACAGCGAAGGGGGAGCTCTTACTGCCTGTTTGGGTTGAAGATAAATGTATCTTTACTGCTGTGAGAACACAAAGGTGAACCATGACATCACTGGGATCTGGGTTAGGTTTTCATCACAGGACTAAAGAGTAGAAAAATAAAAACTCAAACGACTATAAAAAGTGAAAGACCGCGATATCAAAAGTAGCTCAGATGGAAAAATGTTCCGCTGGATGTGGTTTTGGGACGATGACCAGCCAAAAACTCTGGGGAGAGAATTGCGTGGCGGTCATGTCAGAAACGCTGTTACCAGGCTGATATACACTGGAAGATCTAAGTGCACTGCCATGCCATCGCTATGCGGTTCAGGTGCAGCTCGGTTCCTGCATGCCTAGGGAAAAGTGCCTTTCTGTTGATCCAAAACATGTTCTTCAGGGCTCCTTTATTGAATATTTCTGATCAGAGTACTTGAAAACTACAGTCTGTGCTTCAGAGAACCAAGCCGGTGCAGAGACAGCATGAGAAAGTGTAATGGTCAGTCTAATGGTCTTGAGCCAAAAACCACTGGATGTCAGATAAGGAAACAGATTTCCTCGACCAGCAGTCTTAAACACTCCCGTGACCCCAGTCATCACTGGAGGGGTCGAGAGCTTGTCACCTGGTAGCTGAGAAATAGCCAAACACTGAGGAGAGCTGAGAGGGCTAGTGGACTCTATTGGTGTAAGATGGATGAGACCTTCTCCCATCTTGGGCTCTCCATCTTGCTCAAAGTCCTCTAGATGACCTTTAAGATAGCAGTTGGTGGCCCAACACCAGAGGCAGGCTGAGAGGATGAGAGAGGGCATATAAGTGTAATGAGTTTCGGTCTGTTTCCTTGTTTTCCAGACTGCATTTTTAAGGTTTTTCTCTCTGAACAAAGTTTATGTGGCATGCACAGCTTGGGTGGGCAGACCTGCGGCTATTCAGTAATAATGGACACCACGTCATTCAACACACAATATCACAGACGCTGCAAAAGGCCGTCACTTTAACGAAACAAGCTGCAGTTTTGTCAGATTATCTGCACAGAGCTCTGCTTTCACAGGCTTCCCCATGCTGTCAAATGCTGTGACCCCATGTTTTATTTCATGTTTGTACAGCTGTCTTAATGTGTTATTGGGCCAGGAACCTTCAGAGCTCATGGTAATGGCCCCAGTTCTATCCTTAAATAGCTAATGTGCCATCTAGAGGATCTATAGTGCATCCAAATAAAAATGGAGGGGAAACCAAAGACATTACACCTGTAAGGAATGTATATTAAGAGTAAACAAATAATGAGGCAATTCTTTTTGCTTTATGTTTTTTTTATCTTCCCGTACAGTCAGTGCATATCCATTAAAAATGTTCCTGTTAATTCTGTTATTCCCTGTTAATTCTATTTTGTAAACATATTATAGGCCTATTAAAACAGTATATAATTATAAAGTTAAAAGATCCTGTTGAAATCCTGTTTGTCTCCCAGCCTACAAATTTTGGTGAGGCTTGAAATGACACTTTTCAGGGTGTTAATACCCGAACATGGCTTTCCATGAATAATGGCTTATAGTGAATAATATATAACAGTGGAGGCAGTGGAGCTGAACAAAAAATACAGACCTGAGTTTTGTGACCCAAACAAGATACGGACAAATTGAATAAAATCTGACACAAGATTTTAGCCACTTTCCTGGACTGTGTCTGATTTAACTCACACGCCCTGAATGACCCACACGCCCTGTCGCCCTGTTCAGTAATCTCAGATAGACTTTCATTAGCCTCGTGGCTCTGGTGGAAAGCTGAGGCGGCGTTTGGGCATCAAACATGTCGTGGCTGATTGATGGTGTTTGGATTGAAGGGTTAGTTAGGTAAGTTCTCAGTGTGTTTACAGAGTGAGACATTGACACATTCCATGTTAGACTGTATATTCAGGCAGCCCCACGTCTTAAACTCCTTTCCCATGTGCTTTAACCGTAGTGTAAACGATTAGAAAATGAACTTTTAAATGTGTTGGGTGTTGTCTGTGTTGTTGCCACAGGAGGCAGTAGAGAGGTGACTTCAGTGGTAGTCATCCAATGTAATGGGAAGGGGTTTGCTAATGGAGAAGTTCTGATCGCTGTAAAAGAACCCCATCAATGTCCTAGCTCTCGAGTTCTGTACAGAGAACACCAGTGAATTGACTGGTTGAGAGAATGGCTTTGGATAAAGTCCATTCCCTCCCCTCAGTGACGAGCAGCTCTTTGGGGGAGGCTGTACTCCTGCACTCATGTCAATCTGAACCCCATGAGCAAAGGCAGAAGATCTCCCTTCATGTTTTCAACAGTCGCTCATCCACTTTCTGCCCTGGACCCTGAACATTTGCGGTGCAGATGTAAACAAGCGATGGGAGAAAGAAAGGCATTTCATGACTGTTTGATGTTTACTTGCTTTGGTTGCTTTTTATTTGAAAGGGGGCAGTTGAGGCATTCATGATGGTGTTCTGTGAGTGTTTGATGAAACAGTTTGAAACAAAAACAATCAAAACGCGGCCGTTCTCTCAAAGCAAAACTCGTCTTCGCTGGCTATCGTTATTCTTTGCCAGGGATGTGAGAGCGTAGCGAATAACAGAACACAGATAATCAGCAGGCAGCACCAAATCATGAGTAACTACTTTTCGATTATTAATCCATTAAAGGCCGTTTCTCTGTTTCCTATGATTTGATTCAGTGAGGTGATGAAGGGCTGATGGGTTAGAAGCTGCTCATCAACCCTTCCCTCCGCTTTTATGCTCGTCCGAGGCCTGTTTTCGCTGAACTTCAAAGCAGTGGCTGAGCCTCGGTGTTGACAGTGTGTACGAAGCTGTGATGATAGAGTAGCCCAGAGGCATTAAAACACAGGGCTAATAATACACTCCCCCACCCCTCTTTGCTTCCTTTTCTCTACACTGGCTTCTTATCTTTCTCTTCTTTCTTTTTTTCTCTCTCTCCTCCTTTACTCTCCTCTGCCATTTGTTTTGGAGCCCCACCACACAGCTTCCGCTCCCTGCCTATGTGCAGATTGATTTCAGATTTATAGGCAGTGACACCCGAAGCAGAGGGATGGCCAGGGTGAGCTCCACAGCACAGCACTGCTTTCAGCACTGTCTACCATTCTCTACTCACTATTGACCCTCAGGCGAGTCATACATGAAGGTTTCTTCCTCTGTTTCAACATCTCAGCCCCAAAAACGCCCAGACATTTGAGCAAGGGTACATGATCTCCAGCTCTTATTGACTTCACTCCGATAGGCTGCACTCAGATGCCAGTTTTGATAGTTCAAGGTTTCCATGAAAGATGATCTGAGGCTCGTATCTGTGATGCAGTTTGAGTTTGTTTTCTCATACTGCGCTCGGATCTTCACACCTTTACTCCACAAAGCTGTACAATGTTCATGTCCTTTGCAGTCCAGTACAGGAAGCATGTATGACATAGTATTGCTGTGATAGACTACCAGGCTCAGTCTTTCTTTCAGTGCTGTCATGCATTCTAGGTGTCATTAAACGCCTGTCATTAAGGAGTGTGCATTTTGTGTACATACCACAAAAAAGAATGCTTCAAATATCTGTCATCCATACCAGTGTACCATGTCTGTTTATGGGTGGGGGAGACACTGTGTTGTTTTGGCTCGCTTAAAAGAAGAAACTGCATTTTACAGAGGTAGAAGTTTTTGTTTTACACAATTGCATTCTATTTGTGATGAGAGACACAGAGGAGGCGAAAAATGAGACGAAAGGTGTAGATGCTTTGTCGCTAGCCACTATGTACATTGTGTCACTTTAACTTGGTTGTTTGAGGGTTGGGCTTGTGGCGTGGGTGGGTACAGCGTGCAGCCTTGACTTGACAACAGGGGGGTGGGTGGAGGGCTGTTGATGTTCATATTGATGCAGCCCATCACTAATAAATCAATGTATTAGAGGCCAGAGAACCATAGGATAAGGTTGAAAGGTTGCTTGCTTATAGATTAGGTTAATTGATAATGGTAATTATTAGAGGGCAGGTGCAGCCCTAGTTTTTTTCCCCAAATATTCCTGGCATGTCTGAGCCTATTTTCCCCAGCACTCTAAGCCCTCTTGCTATATCAGAGCTGTAAAGTAAGCAGGTATAGAGATAGCATGGTAAGGATAGGGAAGAGGATGATGAAACAGAATGCACTTCATATGTTACATTTCTACATGATATATTCATTAAATAGAACAAGACACGTTGTCCTGATATTGTCCTTAAGGTCTCTCTTTCTCTCCCCAGGTGACGGACAGATCAGTGCGGGCGTTTGCGGAGCACTGTCCAGAGCTGCAGTTTGTGGGCTTCATGGGCTGCTCGGTGACCTCACAGGGGGTCATACATCTCACCAGGGTGAGTCATTCTAATTCACTGCAGGTGTTTTCCAGGTATTAATCGATTTCGTTGTAATGTACGCTGCCCTTTGCTTCAATACCACGGCACAGAAATATAACTTTACTAAAGAGCCTCAGCACACTGTATCAGAAGGGGGACTTCTGAGTAGTTCGATGCTTCCCAGTAATCAGTACGACTGGAGGAAAGCCATCACACACCTGTTTGGTGCAGGTAATGAGTCCTACCCCACGCCAGCCCAAATCCGTTTTCAGAGATTACTCAAACTCTGGTTGAAGTTTTCTCTTTTACTTTTAAATCTCATTAAAGTGTAATGAGGTGAATCGTAAAACGTAGAAGCTCTGAGAACACCCTGCTGTTTGTACATTACCATGCTAATGAGAGCGGATTCCGTGGTTAAAGATATCTCCCTCACCGTCAGATCAAAAACACCGCCGTAATTGCCTGAATGGAAATGATAAGGTAATGATATTCCTTTTGTTTGTGTATGTACCGCTCCTCACACTCTTTTCTCGCTCAGAATCTGTGCTTAATGGTGTCCTACGAAATGGATTCCAATTCGGAGTCATTGTTGCAGCGCTCTGGTCAGTTGACCAAAACAGTGAAATGCCCTTTAAACCAAAAACGTCAAATGCCCTTTAATCACTTGTATAGAAATCAACTAATTCCATGTGTCCCACGCCGGAGAACACGCAGACACCAGTACGCTTCACATGCACCCTTATGGAAGTAGCTTATTTGTTTTTTTTGCTTTTTTTATTTATTTATTTTTGTACTGGTGCATTAATTGCTGTAGTCATACATCATATATGGTCATAAACTCCTCTTGGGAAAAATGTTGAGCTCATCATTAAAATGGATCTCAGGACAGACAGTCTTACCTAAGCAGTGATCTGTGGACGGTGCAGCGGCTGAGCGGTGCAGAGAACCTCAAACTGCTGCAGGTGTCATTTTCGTCCTGTAGGAAGGTCCTAAAAATATCATTACATTATACAATTCACCTGGTGGCGGCATTATGTGGCATAACAATTATTGAAATGAGGCCCCACTTCCACCGTGCCTTGCGCTGCGTTCTCTCTCTCTGGATTTTTATTTCCATTTCATTTAGCTTCAGAGCTGTGAATGGGAAATAAGCTCCCTCTCCACCAGAGGGACCTGCTTTATTCAGCAGATCACAACCCAGGCCTCCTGCTTGGTAGCGACCGGCGCTTATTGAGCCTTTGCATTCAGAGGGAAAAGAAAGAATTAGCCTATCAAGTAGTATGAAATAACACAAAAGTGAATGCGCAAGCAAAAGTGTGCTCTGATTCCAGAGGAAGACTGTGTAGGAAAATAGAGTGTGTTGTTATTCATGCAAATTAATCAAAAAATAGTCAACGGATAAGTCTAAATGGGGCCTGAAAATACTGCTTTCATTAAAGCAACAAATCCATGTGGAATAGCTTTGTTATGGGCCGACTGTACTCACTTTTATTCTTCATTTCTGATTCTTAATTCTTTTCCTAAAGCTTTCAATGATTGAACAAACTTAGATGCTGAATTATCAATGCAGAAAAGAAGGCATGTGTTGCTTAATCCGTATACAGTATACAGGTTTCTGCCATACGTGAACACACCACAGCACACAGTGTGAACATGAAATTCTTCCTCTGCATTTAACCCATTCGCCAAGTGAAGCAGTGGGCATCCAGGAATACAGCACCTGGGGAGCAGTGTGTGACTACCTCAGTACCTCAGAGGTGCTTAGCAGTCGAACCCATGACTTCCTGATCCCATGGCAAAGGCCCTAACCACTACGCTACCAACTGCCCCAGATTCAGAAATATTCAGTCATTGTTTGATAGAAGCTGCTAAATACTTCTAATAGGAGCAGATACAGCTTAGAACATTCCAATAATGCAAGTATTAGTGATGTAGTTAGTATTAGTATTATAACATGGTGGACTTTAGTGCGGTTTGTGAAGGAGGGGGCATTAGCTCAATCTGTCACATCAGCATAGAGGGACAGCTACTGCTGCTGCTTCAGAACCTCCACTTGGATGTTTTCTTCTCAGCTGTCTGAAGGTTGTGTGCTTTGTGGAAAGTCTGACTCGTGGATGTTGGATGTGTTTTAAGAAAAGGATCCCAGACCTCACTCTTTTTTGAGCTTTCATCTATAGCTGTTCCCTTTATTTTGCTGAGTGCCCCCATAGGTACGAACTGCTGCAAGTTGTGAATTCAAACAACGGGAAATCCACATCAGAAGTATTTATTAATGCTCTTTTGTTGTCGGTAATGTCAAACACTTGTTTCAGCTCCAGTGTGATGTTTTACGGTGACTCTGTTCATGCTTACTTTTTCTTCATTCCTCTTATTGGCGCACCTGATTCGAGGGAAGGTCCTCTGAGCTTAGATCTTGGAACTTTCCTAAATAAGCCTCCTCTTCCTCTGCGCTCTCTAACGATCTCTCTCCAGAATCATTCATCTCCTCGGTCACTGCCATCCATCATCAGCGGGAGAAATGAGTCTCATTCAGGATTGGAATTTTTGATGACTCTCCGGGCCAAAGGAGCTTCAGCCCTGCCATCTTAACTAGGGCCGGGCTGCCACGTCTGCGAGGACGATTTAAAAAAAGTTATCAGAAGGAAGTCCATTACTTTTATTAACTTCAAATGTGGCCTTGTTTAATTTGCATTAAGTAAGTAATTCGGAAGCGCTGCCCAGACTGGACTGGAGAAAAAGAGTTTTAAGGTCAGTATGGATCCGGAGGAGCTGTAGGTTGGACAGTGAGAGAGGAGGTCAGGAGAAAAAGCACTGATAGCTCAGATCTTTGCTGGACGACCCATTTCCATGTCCCACTGCCCTAATGGCCTTTTGGAAGTGATCTGCTGAGGAGTGCGCTTCTCACTTTCTCACAGCAGAACAGAAATGGATCTTTGTTCCACAACAGAAGGAAGATAAATCTGCGTCTCGTTTCTGCTCAAGAGTACAGTGAGCGTTACTGACAGTTTAATGGCTTTATTGATGTGTGTTGTCGGGGCTCTGGGCTTTCTAATGGATATGGAACATGAAGGGTTGGGCGGAGGTTGCCTCTGCTTCTTCCACGTGTCCTCGCTTCTTTTGTGTCAAAGTCTAGTAATCTAGAGTTATTGTTGTCGTGCTGCTGTTTTATTTCAATGCAATTCTAAAATTACTTAATCACAAAGACTTTGGAGAAAAAGACCCTCCGGATAAAAAGTTCCCCAACCTTTTTTTCTCTGCTGATCAAATCTTCTCAACACAGTGAATAGCTAAAATGAACTGAAATTATATTTCAGTTTTTTTTAAGTGAAAGTGTAAAAAATGGAAAATGGCCCCAGTGTAAAGCTCCAGAAATATTTAGTTGGATTTTCATCATAAACACACAAAGTTGCTCACCGGACTTACTTTAACTAGCTAGCATTAGTGTTCAATAAACTTTAGATTATTCACAGATAAACGACAGAAATGAACTGAGATTGAACTGTAAAATGTTAATGATAAATTGGCCGTCTCAATTCCATAATTCTCAAGCACAGTTACGGTTTAGATTTACAGTAAAAAACATTGTTTTTAATAGGGCTGGGCAATTTGGCCTAAAATCAAAATCTCGATTAATTGAACATTTTAACTCGATTACGATTTTGCCCTCATAGTTCACTGACAAGTTGCTCAGTTGTCTCAGTGTTTAAGCTCTCCGTGCTCGACATGTCGGCTGA
>JBBPDC010000017.1:7749392-7772317 GCA_037974485.1 Hemigrammopetersius urotaenia
GAGAGAGAGAGAGAGAGAGAGAGAGAGAGAGAGAGAGAGAGAGAGAGAGAGAGAGAGAGAGAGAGAGAGAGATGGTATTTGCTACATCAGTGTTTGATTACTGATTGAAAAGCTTGAGCGTGTAGGAAGGTAGGTTGGGCTCGAATGTGTCACATCTTGCCCTTTTTGGCAGAACTTTAGACGTTTGGAAGGAATTTTGTTGTGTTGCTGAGAACGTGCAGAATTAAATGGATTAAGAATGATTTATTTTCATGCTGGGATCCCCAGTTCCCATATTCATGCGTTCTCCTGGCCAGAGACGGGGCCAATCCTTTCAAAGAGGGCGCCGCTCACCACCAGAGTTCTCCCAGGAATTCATTAGAGGGGCTTTCACCTCTCCTGAACGATGAGCTCCTGCTTCTGCGGTCAAGTTTGCTCGATTTAGGCCGTATCTGTTAAGCAGATTCTCTCCCAACTCCCCCAAACTGCTAGCAGGGCTGGTATTTTATAGGTTTAGATCTTCCACAGTCCTTTCTTCAGCTATCTTCATATTCCTTCACTGAAATTCGTGGCACGAAGAAAGAAAACTCAATACGAACGGTCCCCCTCCGGACACGGTACTGCTGTTCTCTATCTCCGAATGCAATAGAGGTCTGGTCGGCTTTCACTGACAGCTTCTTTCCCCAACCAGAGCAAAACGAGGTGATTGCACATCCTCTGGTAAGGAGCTCCATATCTCCCAAGCCTCAGGCCATGAGCTAATGGAAACCTCCTTCCTTGCCAAGTGTCAATAGATGATCTATGGTGTTTGGTTGTTGCTAAGTGTCTGTGGTGGAGCTGGCCTCTTCCTCAGGGGCAGAGGCGTTCCCCTCACAACACTCTGAGGAACTCCAGGGATGGAGCTTTCTTCTCAAAGTGAGCTCTGTTCTGAACACTGTCACACGAGCCTCAGAAACAGCTCGGAACGCCCTGCCTCTTTTTTTTCTTTCTTTCTTTCTTCAGTGTGGATTTTTCACTGACCCCTAAAACTAGACAGCATGCTCCTGAGAGTAGACCCTCACGAGAAGGGGAGGGCTGTGTAATTAAGGGGTGCAGGGGCTTCTAGCTACTGATTACCTGGAACATGTGTTTTTCCAGAGTCTCTGGAAGGCTTTAGTCCAGGCCTTGCTGTGGTACTGCGTCATAAAATGAGATGGACAGTGTGATGATATCCTGATAAATTACATCATAATATGCTGCTTTGGTTTCTTATACTTGGTGTAATCAGTTCTTCTTGAGCGCCGGGATACACGTATGAAGACCACCTTTAGAAAACCAGTGCAAAGCAGTTACAGTTTCATAAAATCTGCAGTGACGAGTCATATTTTCATTCCTCGGCTGATTTTTCCTGTTTCTTCTTGAACTGTTTGTTTATAAACAGTAAACAAATAAACATTTTCACAGTCAGTTTTGTTAAATACAGTGGTGGACTGAATAATTTTGATACCTATAATGGAATATAATTTGTAATTCAGGATGTGAATACATTTGAATATACATTGCATATGTGGTAAGTTGTTAAACTTAGTATATAACCCTTTAAATCCTGTGCTTTCTTAAATGTATCAGTTTTAAATAAAACATTTTTTTGAGAAACAAGAAGGATTTGGCCAAAAAATACAATTTCATATCCAGGTCATAACCCCCCACCATTGTATGAGAATGAGAATTGTATACGATATTTAAGCAGAAACAAACAGAAAAGCTCAGGTTTTTGGTTTGGCCATAATTTTGACTGTTAGGCACTGAGGCTCCGACTCTCGGAGTCGCGCTCAGTCAGTCGTTTAGATGCTGCAGAGCTGAGAGTGGGAGAGAAACAGAGGCAGCAGCACAGCTGGAGGAACTTGCAGAGTCACTCACCTACCAGAGGAATGAGGCTGCTTATTTTCAGTTCTGCCTTTAATAAAACCTTATTTTCAATATATGAAAAGATATAATAGGCACCAGCTTTCATAAGATTACAGTTAAATATGAAAAATAAATAGAATTCTTAAGAATACGTTTTTGAATGCATGTTCAGAAGCACAGAGGATACATCTTTGCAGACCGAATATGATCCGTGAAACTGTCTTCACTTATGCTGAGGAGAGTTTTCCCATGTCAGCTGCTCTTGGTTTGCCATTTATACGAGATGAACAGGTCTATTGTAAGATCTTTGTTTTGCTTCCTTTGCGCTTGTTGCATATTTGTCCAGAGCACTGGTCGTAGTCGGGCTGCTGCAGGTATTTGACAAATTGCTCAGCGCGTGTCTTTACACCTCATTAAGCAGAACTCCCAGGACCTTTCTGTTACCTCTACTTTTCAGTTTATGACTCCGACTGACAGGGGGCTGCCCTCGCCCTCTCATTTGCGGTTTAGTCTCCACTCGTGGAGCTGCTGCACACATCGCATTGCCATTTAATTACACCTGAGAATGGACAGGCAGGACGGTGTGGCTGCAGGTGGTGGGTGATCAGTATGCAGGTTTGGAGGTGCTGCAGCAGGTTTTCTGAGCCCCCCCACTGAGCCTACCATATTCATCTACACCTTGGGACAGACTGGGACAGCGGTGACTGGACTGCCGTGGCTCTGATTACTGCTCTAGGCTCTAGTTTCTCTCTGTAGTTGCAGCAATCCGACTCATTTGAGCTGATTTCAAATTTGAGCATCTGTGAATGAAACAGGCAACACTTAAAAATAAGAAGAAGCTGTCACAACGGCTAACGCAGTGCTAGAAGTTCACCAAAAAAAATTCAGTGGCTGCTTAAAGATCCCATATTCCAATTTTATTTCTTCATTGGATTGTCAGTTTTTATGTTCTAAGACAGTCATTTAGTTTTACATGAGTTTAATCTGCCCCCATTCAAAACACAGTCTGGAGTGAAACGCTGTATGGTCTAGAAATTCCATATGAATGGATGAAGATAAACGATATAAAACTTCAGGTTAATTTTGTTGGTCCTAAACCAGTGAAATGTGGACATAAGGATGGAGGGGAAGTTGTATAGTTATCTGTTTATTTTCCCAAAACATTCCTGATTCCTGATTCCAATCGACAATCTCATCAGTTTCCATGCGTTTTACAGTCAGCCGCTCTGTGTTCCCACCCATTCCCCTGAAGTTATGGAAAGTGTGAAAGGACACAAATCAGAACGATCTCATAACCAGTGATTATCTGCATATATTGGTCTTAAAGGCACAATAGCAAGAACAGTCCAGTTTCTTAGTGATCAGGGTGGCTGGAAAAGGGTCCAAAATAACCAACGACTTTGTTTTGTCCTTAAGACAATATAAGTGTGTGGGGGAGTGTTGAATATGTACCCCAGAAAAGTGTATAGTCAATCCGTTAAATAGGAAATCCTTCTCAGTACTTTTTAAGGTCATATCCCTGTATTCGCATTCCATGGCAGATTTATCCAAACTGCTTGCAGTGATGAAGACTTATTAATGAGTGTGAGGGGGAACGCTTTCCCTTCCGCAGGTGGCTTCTCTCATTAAATGGCATGCTGGAAAGTAGGTTAATAAGGAGGAGGGGTGCGCATTTGAATAACTGCCACAACCACAAAGCTCTCACCTTCTCGAGTGAACTGATTAATGCACAGCCGAGCGGAGTGGAAAACAAAATGAACGGCACACCAGAGACATTCCAAAAATTCTCACTTCCACTCTCAGGTTGTATTTCTTTTCTCCCAGCAAGTCTGTTCTCCCTTCTCTCCCCGTCTGAAGCTGACGGGGTGTCGGATACACGAGAGTCCATATTTCGGCAAGTAGAAGCAGGTGCTGCAGTCTTGGGCGGATTAGGACTAAAGCATAGGCATAAAACTGAGCTGGCAAACTTTAGCCTTCCTGTTCCACAAAAAAAAAAAAAAAAAACATCCCTCAGCCGCTGGCCGGAGAACAGGCTTGCATTAATGGGAGGCGAACACTAAAAGGTGCTGAGAAGTTGCTGGAGCGGATGATGTTTTTGGAAAGTTTGGCGCGTGTAAATGCAGGCCTGGCTGTAATGGCGATGTCACTAATAAGGGGAACGTCATTCAGCTTCTTCAGGACAGACCAGGCATGTAGAGTCAGAGTTTACTATCAGCCTATTCAATAATTGGCCCTGTTAGTGAGGCTAATTAGCAGCACGGATGCCTGTAGAGCTGTAATTTGGATAAATCGAAATGACAACCGCGGCGACTCGTAAATGTGTCGCGTTGAAACTTTCAGAGTCTTTTTTTTTTTGTCTCCCGGCCGCGTGACATGAAAGAAATAAATCTAGACTGATCACAGTAAGGATCATCTTACACGGATCCTCCTCTAGTAAAGTCTCTCATGTGGCGGCGCTGGAGCAGCCCGAACGCGGCGTGTCTCGGGCCTTTGACGTCTACCATTTTCTCTTGTCATTTATCATCCCATTTTACCGCCTCATCGTTAACGCAGAGCCCATCGTAAGACGGCTGTTATTTAGTGTGTGCGAGAGCGCATTCCTTTCTGGGAAGGAAGAGCTGCAGAATCATAAATATATGGAGCGCTTCGTCGGCGTACTCCGAAACATATGGAGAGAGAGAGCAAAAGTGGGGGAGAGAGACCTGCACTCAGAGCGGCAAGAGAAAATATGTGTGTACCGAGCTGTGGGTTTCTCTAAGCCTGGCGTGAAACTGTTACAGCCAGGAAAGAGAGGGAGAGGAAGACTGAGGGAATGAGGGGGAGGTGGAATCATCTGGAATCTATAGAGTGTGGCTTATGAAAGACTGTAATCATCTCTATCACCCGAGTCTAGTTTATTAAGCACCTCTCGTTCCCAAAGTGCTCTCCTACTTTTCGGAAATTACATACATTATTGTCATTGAGTTCTGCCCGGCTGAATTTCAATGCAAGCCCACTAACCTTGAAAAGTATGCATTGTGACGAGAGCAAGGGCAACAGGTAGCGCTACCGTTTCATCATGTTTCTTTGTTTCCAGCTATCGCATGTTCTTAAGTATAATGGTGCCTAACGGACATATTTGTACACTTTAGTTAGTGTCAAGCCTGCGCTTTTTGTGGCACACCCACATAGTTTCGAGGCTCGACTCCTGCCAGAAAATAAAAGCACAAAAGCTACTGTGGGTTTGTTCACGTTTTTGTGGTTCTCATTCCTGGTTGGTTTTTTAAAGCTTGTTATTTCATCTCAAAAAAGTTTTTTGTTTTCTCATACCTGATTTTGGTTAAGGACCTCCCCTTCCAGAGCGCACTGTAGGATTAGGCAGGCGTTTGATCAAAGCCGAAGCTGAGTTTTGTAGACAGCACTGAGTCACTGGGCCCTTTGAAGGTCAACAATTGGTGTCACTCCTCTATCAGTAGCTGGAGAGCAACTGTGAATTGTGTAAAATGATAATGCAGACTCTTAACCTAATTGCCTTTGGTCTGGTTTGCGTTTTGCTTGGTGGAACTGACGGATACAGTTTACAGGCCTCTCTCTGGGGCAGTTTCAGTGAAATGCATTGTTCTAAATAGTTTCCTCCATCACCCACACACCCCAGCCTTATCTTTCAACTCAAGTTTGTTGTCCAGTGACAGCAAAAGGAAGCCATCGTTCTGGCTTTGCTCCTCTCAAGTGTTTGCAGTCTGGCCAGCCAACGATAAGCTGTTGCAATGAAGCTGATTTTCGAGTGCTTTACCAATTCACTTTGCTGTCTAAATAAAAGGATTTACTTTTCTTTTCTCCTGCGACAAAAGATGGCATCTCTGTGAGAAGTAAGAGAGTAATCTGCACCTTGAAGTGGGATAAACCAATGTCTATTTTTTCTACTTTCTTGAGCCTTTCCCTTCGTTTTCGTGCAAGATACAAATCTCATCACTCTTTCTTGGCTCGGGATCAAACGCCGTTCCTTTTGGAAAATTCATTTGGGATTCTAGCCATTGGCTTTTGCAAAGCACTCAGGCCGAGAGACATCTGTTTTACTGAATTCCTAATGGTTCCATGTCACCAGTGTCAGAGGAGCCGGAGAACCTTCTCTTGCTCTTATTTTGCCCAGAAGATGCCCATGTTTTTGTGGCCCTATGGAGAAGAAGAGGATACACAAGTCTGTGCCGAAGTTACTACTTCAACTACTTTCAAAAAGTTACTTTTCTGAGCCTGAGCCTCGGCTCTCCCCTCCTTTTTTGATCTTAATATTATTCACATTAATCATTAATGATGCCATATGTGGCTGTGCTTTATGGAGAACATAAGAAAATTGCGAAAGGAACAGTATCTGCAGTAGTTAAGTGTAAATGATGAACTCTGTGGTAAAAGGCTAATGAAGACAAAAAAAAGCAACAAACAAGTGAAATCAAATTTTAAGAAGTAGCCAGCGCTGGAAACGCAATAAAAGTTTACAAAGCAACAATTAATCGAGTGGTGTAAAGAGTAACAGAGGGAGAAAAAACATGCTAATGCACTTTTATCGCTTGTGATGCAAAGAACTCCTTGAATCCATTTTCACATTAAACAGCCTCAACACCAGAGACGTTTAATAGTAAACTATGAATTTTTTAAAGCTTGAGACTTTTTTTAATACACTTTTACATATATCTGTCTCATTTTATAGAGAGTGTACCAGGGAGTGCACAAAAACTTTTAGAGCCTCGTATGATCTGTTATTAATGCTGGTAGGCTTGTAAATTGCAAAAATTACGAAGCGCTTCATTATTTGTAAGCCCAAACAGAGCACTGTTCAGGTTTTGCCAGATTCGGTTGCTCTGATTGGAACCCGTTCCTGGAAAAGGGGTGTGGGGGGGGGTTTTGGTGGGATTTTCGTAATCAAGTGCTAAGAGCTGGTGCTTGCCTGAGTTTTTCTCGACTGATTGTCAGTGAAAGTATCTGAACCACATTTTGCTTTACCAGTTGTTCCATTATTGTATAAAGTATTGCAACAAGCGGTTATTTTTAGAGTAAAACCACTTGTTTACATAAATTCCAGGTCTGGTCTTCAGCCTTTTAGAAAGTTTTTATTCCACTGTACAAAGTACAAAGACTTTCTGGATCAGAAAATCTGAATCATGCTTTATTTGTTTGTTTTTTCTTCCCATTGGCCATTTTTTCGATACTAAAGAGTAGGGATGGATGTTGGTTTGATTTTACTGATACCAGTATTGATACTGATGCTGCTAATCTATATATTGATTCTCTTATTTATACTACACTCCATAATTTGGAGACAAAAAACAGACATCACATGAAGGTTATTTTCTTATGATAAGAATCGAAACTGTCCTGAGTGTCCTGTATATGTACAGATGGAGGAGCGATTGCTGAAAATGTTCTCATTAATTAGTTGTGTGTGGTTCAGAGCGCTGCTTCTGTCCATCCACTGATCCCAATCCAGCATCAACCGTTTGGAAACACAGCTGTGTTAGAATGTTGCATACGTTTGTAAGATTGTCCATATTTCAGTACTGATCAGTCAGGATCTGTTACCAGTGTAGGGTTTCTGATACTCATCCCTGTCAAAGGGTCCAGTATAATTGTTTTGGGTAGCAGCTTAAACAGCTGGTACCAACAGGGTCTAATGGAAATAGACTTATAGTTTAGTGAGTTCTTTACTCTTCCTGGTGAGGATAAAGTCACTCAACACATCAATATTCTGTATAATTACATATCACCCAATAAATGAAGGTAATTTGTAAGGAAACTTGCCAGATAATATTATTTGGAATAAAAAGACTGAAATCTTGAACGAATGGTTCCAGCTCTCTTTGAGTCAAGTGGAAAATGAACTATAGCTAGACTTCGGATCTCATTTGGGCTGGTTCTTGTTTTCGAAAGTGAAGTGGAAAATGTCTGTAGTTCGTGTTTATCAGTTCCACCATATTTCCACCTAATCCACTTGTTTTTTTTCTTCTAAATTCTTTCAGCTGCAGTTTATCAGCAGCTCCAGCTTTTCTCCAGGTACGGATCACTGATGTGACTTCGCCGATTTGGTCGTGAGGAAGAAAAATGATATTAATTTTTATGGTGAGCGGACATCTGAGACATATTTTCAGTAATTAAAACCGGGCAACGTAATTGAAGCACCTGCACTTTGTCATGGTATCAGGAAATTACATGCCATGATGCGCGTTGTTTCTTCGTCCCGCAAAATTTGTTGTTATAGACATTTTTCCTCCCTTCTACCACCTCTTCATATCCATTAGTTTAATGAACGCGCTCCAATTTAGTCGCTGCCATGAACATGGCAGTAATGTTGTTCTCCCCGCTCTGCGGAACATGCTGCGCTCTCATTAAAATAAATGGTGGTAATCAAAGTGCGTGGCAATTAACAATGGATCACATTGAGTTTCCTTCTCTGGTCATCTCCTGTTTTGCTGCCGATATCTTCTCTGAGAGTCTGTGCGGGTCTCCGACGAGTCCTGAAACACGACAGGCCCTGAGGGAGATCCTCCAGGCAGATATTATCGTAAACAGTGTCAAGTTGATGTTGCGTGAGCCGGCGAGGTTGCAAGTAAAACTTTTGGCAAAAGTTGGTGAAGTCCATCAAGAGTGTGCGCATTTTAATTGGATCTAAGAGACAAATTAGCCGGACTGATTGCTAATTTAAGATGCTTTGAAAGGGTTCAGGCACTAAAGGTGCTTCACCAGTTTCTCTCTGGCAAAGAAATTCAGTTTCAGGAAACTCATTTTCAGAACTAGGAAATGTTTCTAAAAGCAACATTTATTGGCTGTAACTACTGTTGGTCTTGCTTGGCTGCTTAAACCCCCCCACCCCCTTTCCGTCTCTTGTCTCTGTGCTGTGTGTCTTATCACTGTTGGCCATGGGGCGAAGCGAGCTCCCCTGAGTTATGTGGTACTGTGGCTTGTGGAATGGGAGGGGTGGAACCCTGCTTTGGTCCATAGAACTGCAATTTATAGCTGTAGATCTGACCAAAGTCTCCTGCAAGGAAAAGTGTTTTCTGTCAAAGTAAACTTTCCAAGAAAGTAAATATAATGACAAAATAAAATGAATAAATAGAAAACAAATTAACTTACTAGTTTGTGCATAATGGAAGAATTTAAAGAAAAACTTCTGAATACAAGTTGAAATGAATGCTTTAAAGTACATTACTTGAAAAAGAGCATCTCTCACACACCTCTCACCTTTAATTGATGCTCAAATTAGACAATATATGTGTGTGTGTGTATATCAACATTCAGAAGTTTGGAATCACTAACCATATTAACAATTTTGGGCCTTTTATATGCATTCATTTATACAGTGTGGGTTTACATATTACTAATTATTTGCCCAAATTAATTTTTTTTGTATTTTATGTTTCTGGTTGTTAAATGATAAATAATCGCACGTAATTATTTATGTGATCTCCGCTTTTGAAATATAATAAGGGCAGCTGGTGTCCTAGTGGTTAGGGCGTTCACCCTGTGATCAGGAAGTCGTGGGTTCAAATGCCAAGACTGCTAAGCACCTCTGAGGTTCCCTGAGCAAGATACCGTCCCCACACACTGCTCCCAGGCGCTGCTTCACTTGGTGAATAGGTTAAATACAAAGGAAGTGTTTTGTGCTGGTCACACTGTGTGCTGTGGTGTGTTCACGTATGACAGAAGGGTCACTTTCACTTTCAAAATGTATTCTGAATATTACATTTATTATAATTTAGCTCTTGGTGTAACAGAACTTCCTCCGTTTTTAGTTCTGTTCATCATTCTAGACATTTAATGTACAAAGAGATGCACAAAATATTTGTACAAGCCAAAGCCTATTATTCCTCCTCCACCAAACTTTACCAAACCATCCACTCAGTTTGGTGGATGCCAGCAGACTGCTACTTAACAGAGATTGCCAGACATTGATGTGATGCACTACTCCAGAGAATACATATATCTCCGCATTGGCCAAAGAGATCTTAGGCTTGAGTTTAGCTGCTTGGGCATGGAAACCCATTTCATTGAGCTACTTGTGCACATGTTTCTTCCAGAGGTGGTTTGGAACTCTGTAGTGAGTGAATCATTAGAGAATACCCCTACAGTCTTCAGCACATGGTGGCCCCACAGCTTCATGGCTCATAGACCCTTTCATTTCACTTATATTTTCACCATACTAGCACTTACTGTTGGCCAGGTCAAATCTAACAGGGCAGGAATTTCACAAACTGGCATCCCATTGCTGTGGCATGGTCAAAATCACTGGTTGTACTTTTATATAGGTAATGTAGAGACACACACATATGTTATGTGTATGTTACCTGTATAGTGCATGTTCCATCAATTTTCAAGGAACACAGCGTCTGCTGAGCAGAGTGTGGAGAGGGTACCTTACTCAAGGGTACCTCAGTGGTGCCATTAACTGTCTGGGGAATGGAACCCACAACTTTATGATCGTGAACGCCCTAACCACTACACCACCAGCTGCCCCACTGTGTGTGTGTGCATGGGTACATTTACAATGTATTTACTTACAAGCTCATTTAGGAAGTAAATACATAAATAATATTTTATGTACTCCTGAAATAACGAGTTACACAGAAATATATATAAAAAAAACATTTCTGTAACATTTATTTCATTTTGTAACGTTGGAAAAAATATAATAATGAGTGTTTATGAGGAGCAGAGTGCGCCCCTCTTGTTTGTGCGTGGCTGCTGGCAGACCTGGAGAATGATGGCCTAAGGCTTTTAAATGTGATGAAGTTGCATTAGGTTAACATAAATAAAGGGGATAAAATGAATTCAAGGGAAATCCGTCTTATACACCGTGAACATCCTCATTGCCAAAGGCTGAGAATGAAATGAATCTTGGTGGATTTTAACAAAGATGCTGAGCAATCACACACACACACACACACACATCTTTTGTTAGGATGCCTTATTGCTGTTGACCGCTGCAGAAAATGCGGTTTGAACTGGTCAAACTTATCCTACTGTATCCGACCCTCTGTGAAGTCAAAACGTTTGTGTGTGTTTGTGTGTGTTTGTGTGTGTGTATAAAGTAAAGAAGGCGAATGCGGCTGGGGATGCCAATGTCTCCCGCTGTGTGCATTGTTTTATGGGATCGTATAAAGCAAAATTTACTACGCAAATAATTTCCCCGAGCGCTCTGTCTGTAGCATAAAAAGGCTTTGCTGTACTCCGCTTTGATGAGGGGTTCCCACCCTTCCATTTCATTAAGACTGGAGACTGAAGTTCTCAGATATATTTATAGTCTATCCAGTTTTTTATGCCTTTACCCTTTCGAGACCTTGAGCAGTTGGTCTTTCTATTTCTTGATTCTTTTTTTCCCTCCCAATGCGTGAAAGCCAGCGTTTCTTATTTCTCACTTCTTTATCGGGAGAAAAGCGCGGAATAATTGGTGGTGTCTGAATGGAGCGTGCGCGGCCTTGACGTTTTGTGTGCGTTTTTGAATGCACCTTTTAAAGATTATCTGTGCTCTTCTTTCCATCCTCTCGTCCTCAGTTGTCCCACGTCTCTGCCTGTGGAATTATGTGTTGTCTGACTGGCTATCTGCATTCTAAGTGATAAATACTGCCTTTTGTGTTCAGCACTTACTGTTTTTTGGGCTTTAATAATTTATTTTCGTCCCGTTCCTTTTGAATTCCTTCTCTCGCAATGTGAGAAAGAGACAGTAATCTTTATTTTTGTTATAAAACACTGATCGAATTGTGCTTTTTGAATGGGAGCCATGTTTTAATGATGCATTGTGGCGTCTTTGTTCGTGTTTTCTCGTGTTGTCAGCCTGCCTGATACACGCCATTATATCAGGATGCGGGCCCAGCCTTATTTAATATTGAGGCTACAAATAAAGAGAGATTCTTAAACAATGCTCTTTTCCCACTAAAATGTGTTCTTCAAGGGGTCTTTTGTAAATCAGGATGGTGAAAACTCAAACAATCGCAGTGGATAAATTGTTCTTCGCCTGGTTAAATGGTTCTCTGTGGTGGAGAGTATTTGTTTAAAGCTTTTAAAGCAGCTTTTATTTTTTCATGGTTTTATATAGCACCAAAACCTGTTCCGCTATTGTTACACGTCAAGCAGCCTTTTTATGGTACTAGAACCATCTTTGCTAAGATTGTAGAACATTTGGTCACTGGTAAGTTTCGTAGATCTGCAGGAGTCGGTCAGTTAGTGGTAAAAACAGCTGAAAGTGAACATGTGGAAACCAACTGCCCACCAACTGTAGTTTTAAAAATGCACTTTTATTGATTTTCTATGATTTTTTTTTTCATTTCTTTTATGCTTAATATTTTTGTAGCCCTGTAAAGCACATTGAGTGACATTTGTTTAGGATGATGGGCTTCATAAATGAACTTAAAGACTTAAAGAGCACCTCCACATAGCAGGTTCTTGCTAGAAGGTTTACATGACATGACTTTAAACACAGCTCATTTACAAAAATAGTTCTCTATAGAGCCATGCATTGAAAGCTTTGATGCAGAGAACCCTTTCTAGCATTGTTTTTAGAGTGTATTCCATTTGCATGGTTTTATATTAAACAAGATTAAACAGAAATTTGTTGCTCCTTTCAGTACTTGTCGTATGTGAAGCTGTGAAATAGGATATTTTCAGAGTTTTCTCAATGCTATTAGTCTCAGATGTTTGTAAGTACCTTATCAGGGCTGCAGGGCGTCAAGAAATGCGAAATTAAAGATTTTTTTTTCCCCCTCCAAAGCATTTTTCATCCTGAGAGTGTTAAGCACTGAAATCTGCTCAGTAATGCAGGTAGTGCTGAAACAATGCACCTCTCAGGATGATTGATGCTGGTCCAGCCTGTAACAGGCAGCTTAGTCTTCTCCCTTTGTGTCTGATTGCCAAGGTTCAAGCAAGCGTTTAAGCAGACCTGCGTCTCTGGAGCCTGATGGCTGTATCCAGTGACTGTTCATCTGATGCTGCTGCATGGAAACGGTGTTAAAGACTAAACCTCTGATATGAGACGCAGACAAAGAGGAAAGCATGCATCATATTCGTTGGCCCTGGAAGAAAGTGAACTTGGCATCAGTCTAATGAAAAGTAAACACTCATACATCTGAAGTCTTACACGGCTTCCTTAATAGCAGCATTTGTTGTATTTATGAAATCCTGCCTGCAGACAAAATCACACACCCCCTCGTCTGCCGGCGTCGGCTCTACACCATTTCATTGCCAGCCAAAAGACTAATTCTACCTTTGCTGTGCAGAGATTTTTCTTTTTCAGAGCTGTCGGAACGTAAAAATATGATCTTTTCAAATCAGGTTTGACCTGCTTTCATGTAAGGCTCTTGATCAGATACTTATATGATATGTGGCCGTGCAGCTTTAATAAAAATGGAGATATAGAAGAGAGATGGATCTCGTCCAAACAGACAAAAATGCCCGAATAAACGGTTAAACTCAAACTAGCTTTTGATATCAGTTAATATACCAGTGTGTTCCTCAGTCTGATATAAGCAGCAAAGACCTGTTCATTTAGTACCATAGGCAATGAAGTGTGGGCGGAGCCATTCACTGACATCAGCACAATCCAGTGGCAGTTAGCTGACTGATTTCATTGTTAATTTATAGGGCTTGTCTTCCAGCCTAGTCTTGGACCCCACTTCATTCTGAGTGGAGGTTTTCATTTGAATGAATAGTGTAGTCTGGGGACAATTTCTCAAAAGGATTAATCTGTTAAGCCAGATGAATTTGGCATTGAGTCGTGTGTCCTTTCTTATTCTTAATTATTTCTTGATAATGTAATAGATTTTAACACAAGACTAGAGACCAGGAGACCAGGGTTAACTGACTGGGTTAATAAATGCTTGGTTGGTCCGTTGCGATTATTTACTTCAAATTTAGCTGCAGGAAATATACAGTACGGTGCAAAAGTCTTGAGCCGCCCTTTATTTCTTTATTTGTGGCCTCCAAAGAGCCTTTTTTTATTTTATTTTTAATGTGGTCTTGAGGAACAGTTCTCCAGGCTTCCTGAAGGACTTTCAACGACACATTTTCAGTCCAGTCACTGAACCTAACCAGTTTCAGAAGACACACAGTGACCTACGTAGGAATCATTCAGGCAGAACAAAGAGCCTCTAACTGAAGTCCTGAACCAGTGAAGAACCAGGAGCAGATGATTCCAGATGATCAGGCGGTGATCAGTATACTGGTGGTGCTGAATGCTGAGAGGGCGGAGCTCCTTTATCTAAGCTCCTTGTATGTTTAGTCACTTTTCAGCCCGTCACCGTAAAACATTTGTTTCCGTTTCATAAATGTAATCATAACAGTTTGACAGGCATAAAATAGCAAAATACAAAGAAACAAGGGTGACTCAAGACAGTAATGCCTATATTAATATCTGATATTAAATTAAAAAGAAATGTTGGTATAAGAGCTTTTGTCTGTCCAGTCCAGTCGAGTCCAGTCAAGTCACATGAACTTGAGATATGAATGCAGACTCATTCACCTTTAGCCATGGTCATTCAGGGCCATGCTGCCGTGTTCCTGGACCTGTCGCCCCGTCTCGGCCAGTGCCAGGGCTGGAGCTGCAGTGGAGGATGAGGGTTGGTGGGGGCTGTACATGAGTCTCTCATTTACCTTCACCGCCTGACAACTGACAGCTTTATTATTGTTTTTCCTCGACTCTGCGTGACAGCATGGTGACACAGCTGCAAACACACACTGACCCCTGTGGAGATGCACGTGCTGTCTCTTACACACACACACACACACACACACCCCTTCGTTCTGTATCTAATATCAAACTGTGCCTCTCCACCTCATCTTTCTCCAACACCTCTCCACTCTCTCTCATTTAATAGGACTTGTAAACAGTGTGACAAACTCTCGCTGTCTCTGTAAACAAACTTTTGACCCGAAGGTGCTTTTTATAACCCGTTCAGCCAAGACTGCAGTCAAGCCTCAGAACAGATGTCAGTTACATTTATCGTCATGAGAAGAACTGAACCTCTGACATCATTTAGGTTGTAGACGGCCAGTGGCAGACAGAGGAAAGCCTTTTTCCCCGTTTCCATTATCTATTTATACTGGCTCGCCCAGCAGTTTGTCTCTTACTGAGTCACGGACTGAACCGCAGTACAAACAATAGGTGGCACTGTACCCCTGCTTTACGCAAGGTTGCGGCCCCTCAGTTGTCCTCAGACTGTTTGTTTATTAGCTGTAGGTTTAAATGGCTTTGCTCCATGAGGTTGACAAATGATTGACGCTTTCTTAACTTGCTGCTGTCGCATCCCATCAGAGAAGTTGTTACGAACTAGGGCTGTCATTATCCATTATATTGATGGTTTCATATTTTCACGCAATTTATAACTCCAAACATTTCAGCAACCAACAACTCAAACACTCTTGAGGTTCTTTAGATCCTGCTGGTGTGGGTTCCCTCGCTTTCAGTGATGCTCACTTGAGTGCTAATAGCACCCTCTTGAGGAGGTCATTCAGACTCCTGACCCTGAATTCATGGTCAGCAGGTATCCTGCTTATCGTTCGACTTCCAAAGATCTTCAAATCTATTACTAAAGACAAATGTTGATGCTTCATGACATTTAAACCCATTCTATTCTAAACCCAGTATGTTTTGTCCTTCTAAATAAAGAATAGCAAAAAGTCACAAATGAACTGTAGTAACAGACTATTACTTATTCATTAACTTCATATTTGTTAAATATTATACCTGTTAATAATATACATATTTATGAATTAGAATATAAGTCCTCTATAATACAGTTTAAATTTGCTGTAGATTTACTGATATATATTTTGCTAACATATAAAAAGGTGTTTTTGTATTCACAGGTCTGCTATTATGAATATTACGCATGTTTGTAATAATACACTTGTAAATAATATGCCTAAGACTAAGTCTTATTTTTCTACCATCTAAAAGTCATATAGCTTGAAGTTTTCTCTAAGTATTTGCTAAATATTCTATTTGTATAATAGAGGCGTCTGAAGTGTATATTCATATTCTTATATTTATTTTTCTTATTATTATTAGTGGTAGAAATAGTGTATTGATAGACAATGTGACTATACATATATTAAAAGTGTCTATGGGTCCATGTCAAAGGGCTTTTAATAGCAGTCGTGCCGGCGTTTGTGTGACAGCAGTGGCAGCAGTTCTAGATGGGATGGTGGGGGCTTAGTGTGTAGGGTCATGGGTTCGAATCCTACCTTCAGCAGACCACCACTGGGTCCCTGAGCAAGACTATTAACCCCAAGATGCTCCAGGGAGACTACCCGTTTTACATTTACGGCAGACGCGTTTATTTAAAGCCACGCTTTTGTTTAGCAGACACTTTTATTTTTGAATTGACTTGCATTTTATTTGAAGTGACTTGCATTGCCCAACTGCAGGTCCCTGGCAGTATCCCTGGAGCAGCTTGGGGTTAAGGGTCTTGCTCAGGAACCCAGTGGTGGTGTGCTGAAGGTAGGATTCGAACCCATGACCTCTTGGCACAACCAAGTATTCTACCCACTAGACCACCACCACTGTCCCCTGTAGTTAGAGAATGGAAGTCACTTTGGATAAACGCGTCTGCTAAATGCCGTAAATGTAATCTGCCCAGACTTGTTACTTTTTCAGCATCTGTATTCTGAGCTGCAGAACATCAATAATTAAGGCCGACAGATTGTCTCTTAGCTTGTCCTTGTCATTAGCTTCATTATAGCCTCTAGTTCTACACATGCATGATTTGGACGCGGCCACATGTCAGTGTGTCGAGACCTCGTCATGCGTGCTGCGTGTCCGTGCCCCTGCATGACTGGCGTCTAGAGCCGTCTGCGTATTTGTGTTTTCCCCTGATTGCCGTCAGTTAAGTTAGTGATTAGTTCTCCCTTTCCTCTCCTCCCCTCCGCACTCATTCCATTCCCCCTGCTCCGCTCTGACGTGTGGCCTAATTGCTTGATGGTGGAATGTCTTTGTTGTCATGGAAACTGCTTGAATGTCCCTTTATTGGACATCAAGGCCTCCAGTCACCGCTGGCCAAAGCTCCTAGCCATTAGCAGAGACAACTTCAGCGAAGAGACGGAGGAGGAGCTGCAGATCACAGCGGTACGGTAGCAGACCTTATCAAATTGGACTATATTTAATATTTTGGTGATAAATACACACAACTGTACGAATATTGATTTCATTTTTATTCTTTATGTTAATTCACTAATAATTTACTTATTTTATGCTAATTTTGTTTTTTTTGTTTTGTTTTTTAGATATGATGGATTCTGTTTCTATCATATCTTTAACTTGGATGTTGTTTGCATTGAGAAAATACAGCTGGAAGTGTTTTTTGTGTGCCTTCATTTCAGATAGCAAAGCATCAAATGTGAATATTTTGAAGGTAGTGACAGGAAAGGGGCCTGGGGGGGTATAGGACTCTGTGAAATGCGATTATCCATACATTGTTGATATTGGGAATTTCTGCCCATTCTTTATAGGAGATGGGAGGAAGTGTATATTCTACGTTTTCCGAACCCACTGTTCTAATATTTGAATGCCTTTAGTTTCAAATTGCCTCATGCTTAACAATGCCAGAAATGGGGCAATGCTGTCTGCATGGGGAATCGATTCGGTGCTGTTTGTTTTTGTAAATGACGATCAGTTCAGCAGTGTTTTCAGGCTTCTAATGGCACGGGGCTCCCGACAAGCAGTAAAAATAAACTCGAGGACAAAATCTAAACTTGTTAGCGTGTTTGATGTTTCTTTGGAGGGAGGGAGATGCTCTCTTTGGTGGGAGAACCCCAGGATATATGTGTAAACCTGAATGAATTTCTGTGTATTCTTTCATTCTTGCTTTTTTTGCTTAATATTTTATTCTATTCCTGTAAAGTACATTGAATGACCTTTGTGTATGATAATAGGCTTTATATTATGGTGGCAGCTGGTGGGCTAGTGGTTAAGGCATTCGCCCTGTGATCAGAACATCCGGGTTCGATTCCCAAGACTACTAGGCCCCTCTGAGGTACCCTGAGCAAGGTAGCGTCCCCACGCACTGCTCCCCGGGCGCTGTGTTCGTAGCTTCACTTGGTGAATGGGTTTAATGCAGAGGAAGTATTTCGTGCTGTTCACACTGTGTGCAGTGGTGTGTTCACGAATGACCAGATTGTTACTTTCACTTTCACTTTTCACTAAACTTCACTAGATGGTATGGTATGGCTGGGTGGCTGGTATTGTAAGATTCATGCACAAGATAAAATATATCTTTCTCATGCCGGTCACACCATCAGTATGAGCTTCCCCCCTGAAATCCCCAGTACTTGACTACCACATTTACCACTTGATGATTCACAGAATGAAAGCTCTTCTCATTTCCATCACGCCAGCTCCTTTTAGTATGGCCCGGCTGTGCTGCTTCTCTCTTGACGTCCTCAAAATCGGATCCAGGCTGCCCATAAAAGTGCCAGCGCATCTTGCTGATGTCAATCCTAATTAGCTTTGGCCTGACCCCCGATGTGGGCCGCTCCCTAACAAGCTCTCTGAGGAGGACCAAGCCCACTCGCCCTCCCCGCTGCCTCTGCGCTCCGCCATGGATGGATAAGCTCATTTGCAGGCCCTTGATTGTCACTAACAGCGGAACTCCGATACCTCGATGGGACATTACGACGCAGAGTCATTACATGATCATTCCAGGTTCCTCTCAGGTTCCTGCGCCTGGCAGAGTGACCTGCCCTGGCGCCAGCGGCCCCAGCGGCGCTTTCACTATGGTAAAGTGCCTCTTCGGAGATGTGGAAACGCAATTAGTGTCCGAAAATGGTTTCCGTACATTAGATTGTGAACCTCGGAAGAGCCCCATCTCTTGGACTGATTGAGAAACAATGACTTTCTGAATGGGCTTTTTACAGCGGTCGGGAAAAGAGGATCCAATACGAGTCCGTTTCGAGGATTTTTCTTTTTTTACCGTCCACATTTCTAAATAAAATTTGAAGTGGAAATGGAAAGTAAGGAGAGCTGCTGTGGTTTGGAGTAGATGCGCCAAGAGGTCTGCCCTGCTCAAACTCAATTGTCCACATTCAATTGGGGCCATTCAGATCAGTGAACTGGAGCTGATGGTCTGATCTCTGTTCAGGGGGAGCATATCGAAAGCAGAGAACGCTTCTTGTAATTCTTATGAAGTGCAGTTTAAGACATCAGCTCTGAATAAAGTATGAATATAACTTTCCAGAATTGGCTTGACATCTGTGACCAAACACCTTAGAACCTTTGTGGGAGCAAACCTTGCCATCCTTATTTGCAGAAATAGATTTGTTGACTGTAGTTAGACCAGAACTACAGACCAGAACAGACTTTTTATATGATTGGTTAGATGCAGAATATTAGACACATCAAACAAACAAACTGTGCATTGTTAGCAAAAAGGGCCCAGCATACCATAAAGATTATACAACTTCACCCTTTTAGTGCTATATCAGAACTATATCAGACGTCTGTGGGTGTGTGTATACATATATATATATCTACACATCTACAGAGAATTAGCAAATGCAATTTCTATACCTATTCTATACAATTCCTGTTTATTTGTTGAGTTTAAGATGTAGGGAGGGAACACACACACACACGTACGTGTAGTCTGCCGTAGTTTATGCATGTTTTATGCTTTAATTTCAAGAACCTTGACGACTAAAAGATCTACGTCACACAGACTCAGGTTTGTCTGCCTTGGACCAAACTTGATGGCTGTGGGAAAATGAGGCATTCGGTGGACACTCTCTGCTGCATTAACTCTAGAGGTTAATGGGGTCAAACAAATTGATCAGAATTAGGTTTTGCTAACACGCGGCTCATTAAAAGCTTTTAAAGGGAATCACTTTACGTCCTTACTCTGATCTCTCCCTGCTTTCCTCCAGTGTGCCCTCGCTCTCCTATGGGCCCGTGAGAGACCCGCATGAACACGGGACGAGCTTCCCGTCCACCTTTGAAGTCTGCACATCGGGAGTCTTGGCACGGAGACCCTTTTCCATATGGAAGCCCTTTAGTTTTTAATCAGAGCAGATTCAGTTAAATTTTTAATTCTTAGCTGCTGCTCTTTTTTCCCCTCTTCTTTCATTTTGGAGAGCAGATATTGAATCAATGACGAAACGCCCGGCTGAGTGTCACGTTTAATCACAGAGATGTTGGGCGCCGACACCGTGAACATGTGATGTAATTAAGCTCAGGTGATAGAATTATGACCACTCGCATTAGCAGCTCGCGCTGTGGGATCGTGAGCGGAGATGTTTTACTTTCGGCTGCCGTCGGCCTGTGCGAGGACATGAGGACATCTGTGGTAATAAAGCGTGGCTCATCCGTCAACGTGAACCTTTTGTTGTCCACTAAGAATCTGACGCCTTATTTGACCTCTTTTCCTCCTTGTTTCCTGCAGGTGTGTGGAGATCATCGCCAAGGAGGGCCGAAGTCTCAAAGAGCTGTACCTGGTGTCCTGCAAGATTACAGACTCTGGTAAGATGATATTTTTATCTGCATGTTTGGGAAAGTTTCTCTTCTGCCTACATCCCATGACTTGCATTTTCCTATCATTGTTTCCTATTATACAGCAACATCACTAGTCTGACACATTCTTTTTCTCTAAAATGAGTGCAGAAGAAGGAGAAATATTGATTCTGGGACAGGGATTTAAGGAATAGAATCTAATTTGCATAATTTTCTACCAACTCCAGATGTTGTCGTTAAGCCAAGGCATGTTTGGGGTCCACATTTTTCTTCTTTGGTTTGAAACTGGAGCTACAAGCCTAACATGTCTAACACGAAGTCTACAGACACCCAAATCTTTCATCAATACACCCCCTAAACTTTCTGCCGACCTCCTCAAACCACTATCAAGCTCTTCAAGATCAAGCAGATTTGTGGAAGTGGTTTAGAACTGAAAATGAACAAAATGTACGTTGATGTAACACGATGTTATTAATTGTGGACCACTTCTTTTAGTCAGTTCATTGTGAATTAAAGTCATTAGTACCATTTGATGTAGTTTATATTCACACAATATAAAGAGAGGCCGAATTTATAATGGTGTAAAAGAATAAAAAGCATGTGTTAAGATGTGCCAAAAATGCACATCACAGTCTTATTTTATATCTGTATATGTGCAGATGTTTCTCTTCTGCTTACATCCCATGGATTGCATTTTTTTCAAATTATTGTTTCTCATCATACAGTATCATCACTAGCTTAACAAAATCTTTTTCTCTAAAATGGCTGGAGAAGAAGGAGAAATCGTAGGTTGTATCCGCACAAGCTGAATTTATAATGGCGTGCAAGAATTAATAATAGCACACAGCCTCATTCTTGCCTTTTGTTATGTGGCTGTGATTTTTATGACCTGGTGCCGTTTTTGTGTTTGACTGTCAGAGAGGTGCTTGGTTCGGGTAATTGTCTGAGCACATGGTCCTCCAGCTGACTTTCTGCCATAAGCAGCCGATAGTTGACGCATGGTGACAGATTGTAATTTGGACGAGAGTGAGTCTTGTGTATGGTGGCTCAGATGGGACATTCTTCACGTCGAACGTGTATCGAAATGTGCCGGGGGAGACGAGGGGCCCATGCCCGTCCTCCGCCTGAGGTAATGGTGGCACATTTGGCTTTTATTGGCACATAAAGACAGACGCTCTCAAGGAGAAACTCAGCGCCGCGCCTCTTGTCATTGCGCCTCAGGCAGCACGCGCAGGCAGTGCCCATTAAAGCCGAGGGGAACGAGGACAAGCGCAGACCAACTGTGTCGCTCAGATTTTCAGTAACATTTGTTGACTCGACTCTGTAGCTGCTGATTAGTGCCGGTTTACTGTGCGTGTTAGATTTACTTTCATGGCAGTAAACATGACCCGCTTTACAAGTGTATGAGGGCATTTGTATGTTTTGGGCACATGCCCGAGTGCGTAATGACAGATGACAGCGTACCCCCACCGCTACCCACTGCTGTATTTATGTCTGCTGCCTCCTACCCACACGGCCATTGGCAAACAGAGCAGTTATTAAAAAAGACCACCAGTCATAAGCTTTGTGTTTACCATGCTCAGGAGAGTGAGC
Source organism: Hemigrammopetersius urotaenia (assembly GCA_037974485.1). NCBI lineage: Eukaryota > Metazoa > Chordata > Actinopteri > Characiformes > Alestidae > Hemigrammopetersius > Hemigrammopetersius urotaenia. The sequence continues at coordinate 7,771,309 of JBBPDC010000017.1, forward strand.
CTTGTCTCTTGCGAGAAGAGGAACATGCTCACTGCCAGACGAGGGGTTAATCTTAGACTTTGGCTGGTTTCCGAAGAACTAAAGACATCCACCACCTTGGAGTTCTCCCTCCTTGCATTGGCCTTGGCTAGCAACTTCTCAGTGAACATGAAGGTGACTCTCAAACTAGCCCTCACCCAGATTCCAGCAAAATGACCTCTGCTGACTCTTAACTGTAGCTACTCTGTTAGCCATAGACATTCAATCTGTTCAACTGTGATTAAGCCTGTATATAAAGGTCCTCTGTTATCATTCTCAATAGTGACTATATTCCTCTCCGGGTTGACAAGAGAAGAAGGGGTCCCCCTTTTGAGTTTAGGTTCCTCCCGAGGTTCCTTCCTCCAGCTTTAGGGAGTTTTTCCTCGCCTCCGTCACCTTTGGCTCACTAGGGACCCAGACCTGGATTCTGTAAAGCCGCTTTCTGACCCATTAGTTATAAAAACGGCTATACAAATAAAATTATATTGAATGTGTGACTTCATTTCAGGGTTTATTTGTTTATTTGTTAACATAACATCACGTTTAGCATAGCTGAGTGTTTAATCAGAAAGAGCTCTTGAAAGTCACCCTCAAGAAGGTTCCAGTTTATCACCCTTAAAGGTGACTTTAGTCTGGGTTCCATCTGTTTGAGTGTTTGGGCTGTCACCTTCAGCCTGGCCAAAGCTAGCGTGGATCCCTATGATCTTTGGAAAATGGCTGGTCACCATCAAGAAGATTCCAGTTCTTGAACCTGAAGGTGACTCGACTTTTTGGCACACCTCTAGGGCACCTGTGTGAGTTCTTTGGATGCCACTTGTTGCATGGGCAAAGCTAGCATGATACATTAAAGGGAGGGATTTGGCTGACACTCTTACCCAGAGCAACATGCAATTGTCAATTACAGAGACAGTCTTACAGTCATTAGTTACAGAGACAGTCTTAGTCATTAGTTACAGAGACAGTCTTAGTCATTAGTTACAGGGACAGTCTT
>JBBPDC010000017.1:7783033-7796532 GCA_037974485.1 Hemigrammopetersius urotaenia
GTGTGTGTGTGTGTGTGTGTGTGTGTGTGTGTGTGTGTGTGTGTGTGTGTGTGTGTGTGTGTGTGTGTGTGTACTTCAGTGGCTGAGTTTGCCTCAGTCTCCTTTTTGATACTTTTTGTGCAACTCTCATAACTTTCAGTGGGCCTGGCTGATGGGATGGATTGATTGACAGTAGCGATGTTTTAGAAGCGAAGGCTGTGTTGGGAAAAAGAGCAGAGAGAACCAGAGAAGGCCAAGTTAATATTTAACAGCGCACTAAATAATATGAAATAGTACGTATGTGTAGTGTTTTAATCACTTTTAATGTTACAACAGTACCATTAATGCATTATTACAAGGCCTCAATGAGCTGTTAGGTTGAGTTAGAATGAAGTCCTCTCTGACTCCGCTGGCGGATTCCCAGGAGGGTGATATCGTTTCTGGGGAAAATTCTAAGCACTTTCTGTACACCTGAAATGCAGATTAAATTCAGATCAGCTGTAAAGCTATGAAAACACTTCCTGAGGTTTTTAGTCCATTACAGGGGATTTTTTTTAGCATCACTGTTTATTCATCATTGGGTGTGTTTTTCATGGTTGTGGCTTTGGAACTCACTCACTTTGGCACATTTAGCAGCCTGGTGTTTCTCCACAGGGGGAATGTCATTTGTTTACATTTGTGTATTTTAAACTGGGGATACAAAAATGAACCCACACCAGAAGGAGCTCATGAATACAAGTTAAAGAGGACAGATATATGATAAAGGATATAGCTCAGGTCTGACTTGCAAGCATTTACATCAAGTCGTCCATTCTATCTCTTATTTAACCATCTGTTCCATCAGTATTGAGTAGAGGTGCACTTTCAGACCTGCTTTTGTTCTTTCTGTATGTCCCCGTGGGACTGGGCATGCTTCGTGCTGGTCGAGGGGAAGTAGTTCTCCACACATTCGGGTTGAAGTTGATTGAAAGTTCTTAAAATATCAGCAGTGACATTTTGTAATTCACTCCGAACGTCTTTCACCGACTCATAACAGGGCCGTTGTTCGCGTTCCCAATTCCTGCCACACTCCGTTTTTTATATACGAGCGAGAGCTTGAGTCTTGGCGCATGTCAGTCTTTACTAATGCTTACCTTAAAATGCCTTACAACAAGCTCAATATACTTCCAGGAATCTGCAGTGAAAAGCCAAGTGAACTCCATCCAGGAGGTGCAGTACAGACACGGGCCACTTTTAAAGCTTCAGCTCTCTGTTAAAGATATTCCACCAGCAGACAGAAGAATGTTCCTGTCTCATAAATCTCCAGAGCGGTCACACATCGATGATCATGCAACAAGGTATAATGAAGTCGGCTCGTTCTCAGGCCAGGACGATTCTGGGCCTTTCTCAAGCGGTGCTCGCTTACGGACAACCCACCCATTAATCTGTAATTAAGGCAGCTCTACTTTAGAGGGTCAGATCAGGTGAGTTTAGGGAATGTGGTCTATTATGTGTCTGCATTATGTTTTGTGTATTATGTATTTGTTGTGAATTTCTCTATTCTGGAACCAGATATGTCTGAGATGGTAACTGCCTCTAAAAGCAGAAAGTTACATAGAAATTGTTATAAATACACTGCCTGAGACATTGAATGTATTGTTTTAAAGTCATTTTTGAGAAGCTGTGTTGGTGTGGTTACTTAAAATGAAAGTTACATTTGAAATTCTCATGGAAACTGCAGTCATTTGAGTCTGTGATCACTGTGACCATCATTTAAAAGACATTTCAGTAATTGGCAGACATCCTTGTCATCATCGTAGGCGATGTAGATGAATGTAGTTCTAGGAGTCTTGCCCAAGGTGTGCTGCGCTGCCCAGGGTAGGGTTTAAACCCCAGTCTTCTGCTTGGAAGGCATCACAGTTACCCACCACACTCCACCAACCATATAAAAGGGGTGTGTATCCAGGAGTTGACATCATTTGTTTGTTCTAGTACTCTAATGACTACCTACCTGAATTCATTGGTGCTCACCAAAATGAAAAGTCTTCCACCTCACTATCCATGTCATCCTCCAGCTCTGCTGCCCACGTTAGTGATATGCCGTCCCGTACCAAGCCTCCTCCAAAGTACATGTTATGCCAAATTACGGATTGTGTTTGTTCATTTAATTTGTGGTTCCACTGATCAAGGGTTGGTGCTGACCTTCCTTCCGAGCCTTTTCTCGTTCCATGGCCTGGAGAACTCTTATGCTCTTCGCTAGCTTCATGTTCATCAAAAACCGCACGGCTAAAATGTTTAGCGACCCTATAGTGCATACTTTTAATTACTTTTTTAAATTATTTTTAAGGTCCTCCTTACCCGAGTGGTGGTACATAGGGATCCAGTATGAAGTTACTCAAATTAGGTTCGCTGTTGCGCCGTGAAGACCGACAACTTCCACACATTCTACTGTTTGTCCTGCACCATTTATACCAACCCCTGCGTACAGCACAGGATAGTTTAATATCCCGGCTCCTGAAGGAGACGCAGCTAGTTTTACTCTATAAAATACTCCTGGTGCCATATTGGGTTTGGAAACCCAGAAATTCACCAGTGGATACAGTTCAGAACCAGCCGCTCGAAATTCTGAAATGCGCTTACTGAGCAGAAAATCAGGCCTGACCTGTGTAGGTGAGGTTGGGTCTCTCTCCTCTTCTGCACAGGGAGCTTAACCATCAGTTTCATATTAGCAGGATTAGATGCTTCAGCAGATTGTTTGAAGAGTTGATGTCCTCATGCTGCGCCGCTCTTATTCACAATCAAATTCCCACAATCAGCTGACGCAGGTAAACGACATTCAAGTCGAGTTAAATCAAGTCATGAAGGTTTATTGTCATTTTCAGCCTCATACAGCGCAGTGCAAAAGTCTCAGGCTCCTGTGGAAACGGTTTAAAAGCCATTTAGCTGAGCAGTGAGGGACTTTCGAGCAGCAGATACACAAGATAATGTAAGAATAAATGCAAACAAACGCAGAAAACGAAATAAATGCAGGAAACATTCCATAATATCATTGTTTTCTTTGTTAAAACCACTAGAAGTTTTGAAACACTTGTCTGCAGCTCACCTTATTTAATGCAGTTAAGTACCCTTTGAGCTATTTGAAGTAATATAAAACTGGGCTTCCATGAGGAGAAGTCTGGAAATGATTAAGCAAACACATAGACACACAAAAAAACTGTATTGCCGTATTAATATTATTTGTGTTCATTCTAATATTAGCTTTTTAAAGCATATACTGCTCAGATAAAGGGGTTTTAAATAGATGTGTCTCAGGTGTAACAGACCTTTGCAGGTACTGTACGCAGCACACAGTAAATCGAAACAGCGTTCCTCCAGGACCATGTTGCAACCCAAGGACAGAAACAGAAACACAAGACTACATAAGTGCAGACAGGACAAAATACACAGAGTGCAAGAGAAACCCAAGAGCAACAAAACAACAGGACAACGCATGTAGTGCAGTCCACGTTTGAATGGATACAGTATTTAGACAGATACTGTGTTCTAGCAGCTGGGTTATGTGTGGTAAAATGCAGAGATGATGCTTTTAAACATATTGTGAGTTATTGAGTCCTTAAATATTACAGGAAAACCTCAGGAGACTCAATTAAGTTCACTGGTAGGTTTGGTTAGTAAATAAAATGGTAAATATTGTGCTGTAGGCATCATGACCCCTGGCTCCATTCCCTACCACTTAAAAAAGAATCAGAGTAGAAAACAGCTTCAGAGCATTCTGTGTGACTGTTTACGCCACGGTATGTATTTTCTTATGCTGAATGTAGTACCAACATTTACTGAATCTCTCTCTCTCTCTATCTCTCGCTCTCTAACTCTCTCTTTCTCTCCTTGTCTCTCTCTCTCTCTCTCTCTCTCTCTCTCATCTCTTTGTCTCTCTCTCTCTCTCTGTCTCTCTCCGTGTCTGTCTGTCTGTCTCTCTCTTTGTCTCTCTCTTTCTCTCTCTCGCTGTCTCTCTCTTTGTCTCTCTCTGTCTCGCTCGCTCTCTCTCTCTCTGTGTTTGTCTCTCTCTCTCTGGCTCTCTCTCTCTTTCTCTGTCTATGTCTCTCGCTCTCTCTCTCTCTCTCTCTCTGCCCCCCTCTCTCTCTCTCTCTCTGTGTTTGTCTCTCTCTCTCTGGCTTTCTCTCTCTTTCTCTTTCTCTCGCTCTCTCGCTCTCTCTCTCTCTCTCGTTTGCCCTTCACCCATCATGCTGCTGTCACACTGCTCCAGTTACATTGACTGATGCGCTTTTGTAGAAATGAGTATCTGTGTGACACGATTCACCCACATCGTTATCGACACCCTGTGCTAAAGACCCACCATAGCGCTCAGATTTACACATGAAACGGCAGCACCACGCTGCTTATTTAATGGTACAGATACAAGACGGTCCCCGCTGCGCGAGAGCTGCAGATACATTCGCGCTAATGTGGCTTTCTCTTTATTGGAAAAAACATCATTCTGATGCTCTTTTTGAAGCAGCTGTTGATATCAGAGATGATCTGGGCGAAGTGCCGCCATCTAAAAACTTCATCACACAGTAATCACATATGTAAAGTGCAATGGAGGTTCGGGTCTTTTCTCAAGCTTTGATGGGGAATCCTGGTGCGGCATCGTTTCAAACAGAGCTCAGTAAACAGCTACCTAGAAAACAGCACTTTATTAATCTCTGATGGGAAATTGGAATGTCCCAGCAGCTTACAGAGAAAGGAAGAATACAATAAAATAGAAATGTGTTCATAAAAGCAATATAATACAACATCAACATGGAAACTATATATCTGTGTGTGTGTGTGTGTGTGTGTGTGTAACTGTATGTCAGATTACTGGTATTACCTTGGGGGCACTAGTGAGGTGATCCTCTCTAAGTGGTACTTAATTGCTATTAATTATTAATAATAACTAAGTCCGTTTTAGCTAAATTACAGCCATGCCTGCTGAGTTTGCAGTGTTTATGTGCAGTGTTAAGGGCTCCTCTTGGCAAAAATGCAGAATAAAATCATGTTTCTTAATGTTGTGGCCCCTAAAGATTTTCACATTTTCAAATTCAGTTTTATTTATCTATAGAATTTATGTCCTTACTATATCTCTTACTGACCGCACCTTTTTGTGTGTATAGCATAGTCTATTTAGTACTAAGCATTTTCTTATTGTTTTCTAACTTTATACGTTTATATATATATATATATATATATATATATATAAGAGGTGGGCATAGATACATTTTTTTAACGCCGTTAATCTCATTGGAATCTTGGCGTTAACGGCGCGAGATTCTATATTATGTATATATATATGTATATTAGTGCTGGGCCGTTATCGCCGTTAACGTGCTGCGTTAATGTGAGACTCTTATCGCGCGATAAAAAAAATATCGCCGTTATTCTATTCACAAAGTTGGGTTGTAAGCTATGATGACTTTCACCTTGATATTTTAGCGCGGATTTACTCTCTTTCTCTCTCTGTGCCTCTTACCTTCTCTCTCATTCGTTACTTTTCCGGAGCATGCGGATCATCTCTTTCTCTCGCTCTCTCTGTCTCTGTCTCTCGCTCTCTCTCTCTCTCTCTCTCTTTCTCTGTCTCTCTTCATATATGAGCAAGTATGGAACTCAACAGCTTTGCCTTATTTTTAAGAACTGCTGACAATATTTCTCCTCAATTCCAAGTAAAATGATGGTCTTTAAAGCATAATTTTAAAGTAAATGCCAAAACATCGAAATAAGAGAAATGGTGCAGCGTTTACAGAACCTGAATGATTCCAAGAAAACGAAGAAATTACAAAAAATCTTAAACAGCAATAATAACTGAGGAACTTCTATTCATGTTTTACCATCCAACTGGTCTCAGTGTGAGAGGAGAGAGTCGATTACAGCAGTGTTTTATACTTTAAATAAGATATGATTCAGCTGATCACTAATCAGTCCCTCATAAAGCAGAATGCGGTGGAATGGTTGTCACTCATAGAGATGCATAGAAATGCAGTGGTTATTTTTTTCCGTAGCTGAATGTGTGTATGTATATATGTATGTGTGTGCGCGTGCGTGTGTGCGCGTGTATAAATTTGAGGTAGAGTTGGATCACTGTGTCCTACAGCACAGCAGGCCCAGTCTGTCCCTGTAGTGTTTTCTGGAGTGGGTTTGTGGGTTTGGAGGGGTTCTTCCCCACACCTTTGCCGCTCCTCCACCATCTCTGCTGCATCCAGCTTCACCCCCAGGACTGAGCTGGCTTTTCTAATGATCCTGTTAAGTCTGTCGGTGTCCTTGGCTGTGATGCCGCTGCCAGCAACAGAAAAGAGGGCACTCGACACCACACACACTCTCAGAAAGTTCTGAGCAGCTGGTCTCTCGCAGCGAAGGACCTCTTCGTCCTCAGTGGAGTTCTCTCTGGCCCCTCTTCTACAGCCTGTCCACGTTCTCCTCCCGGCCCAGCTTGTCACACGGGCGAACACCCAGGTACTCGTATGTGTTCAGCTGTGAGGTGACATTATCTTGACTGAGAATTCGCTCCTCTTTTTTCCCCGAAGAAGTGACTGAAGCCTGCACTGCATTGGAACATCCTTATTCGAAAAGAGTCTCTTTTCCTATTGCAGTGAATTGGCTTTTTCACCAAGATAATTATATTTCCAGCTTAACACGCACTTATTTCACTCCTAACTCCCACTTCTGAGTGTTTGTCACGCGCCACAAACACAACGCCCAACATCTGTGGAATGCTTGCAGTAAGATTTTAAGACGTTTCACACTGAGTAGGATGAAAAAAAGACATAAATACAGTTTTTAACGTGCTGAAGCCATCATTTATAAGAGCGGGAAGTTAAAGAGGAAGTTAAAGAGGAAGGATAAATGCTTTTGTCAAAGTTAGCTGCTGTTTTTCTTTCAGCCGACGCTCCTCAGTGAGTATGAGTGCCGTTGAGGACCGTGAGGCTGTGAGGCAGATTACTTTGGGGGGCCACTGATATTACCTAGGGGCCACTAGCGGAGTGGTTTTCTTTAAGAGTTACTTAATTATTAATAGTAACCAAGTCACTGTTAACTAAATTACAGCCATAAAAATGGAGTTTGCAGTGTTTATGCACATTTTATTTGAACGGCCTCTCTTCAGCGTCACCATACGGAGCTTCCGATGGTAAACGGCCACAGTTTGTGGTGAGTATAGCAAATCTACCAGTCAGATACAAGTATTTATGATTTACCCTCAGTATAATGGGCTTAAAGGTTAGCGCGCTGGATCAGTCAACTAAAAAATTAGCATTTAAAAATGAGCTAAGCACATCGTACGAGCACGATCTGTCCCACACCTTTAAACCCGGAGCGCTCCAGGTCTCCATCTACGTCCACGCGTTAATGACATCACCTGCGGAGGAGGCCAGATGGGCACCTTTAGGAGCAGGACTAGTGGATCCAGGCCATCCTATGACAAAGCAGTTCCACTGACTCATACAGTCGGTGTGTAGAGTCCGAGTCACTGTTGCAGCTCATTACTGCTTACATTACAAAAGCATATCCAAGCTGTACCATCTCCATCTTTTTTTTTTTCTTTTTTTTTTTTACCATCTCCATCTTGATACACATTAACTTGAGGCAGTGTAGCTCTGGTTGGTCGTCCTGTATTTAATGCCTGTACAGCATTGAAAGTTGAGGTGGCCCTGTGTAACGATTTAATAATTAACAGCATTCATTTGCGCATTGTGTTTTCATAACTTGCCTCTTTTTTTTTTTTACCTCCCTGAAAATGGGACGTTAACTAAAAGAATGTGGTTCGAGTACCTAGCTGATATATTGGAATTGGAATTAGAAAATTATTAGTCCTGCCTCCGCTGTCGGCTGGGGCGAAGTTTGCCGTCTTGATGAATGTTGGAAATAATTTCGTGCCATGTTTAATATTATGATCTGAACAGAATGATTCTGCTCGAGGCGAAAGGGGACCAGTCTTAGCATTGACGAAGCAGTCTGATGACAGTGTTATGGAGCGTCTCAATACAGCACTGAAACGGACTTGTGAGAATTCATTACTTCTCAGCCCTGACCCCAATAGCTGTAAAACGATTGTGCGACGTCTCTTTTTACGGCACTGAAAATTCATAACTTTGCTCTGTGGTCCTGAAGGACAAATAAAACAAAGGGCGGAATGCATGTTGTATTTGTGGAGCATGTGTACGCTGGGTGCTAGACAATCTTAAAATCTGTTATTTTTCCTCAGCAAATCAATGTTACCATGCCAGTGGGAATTACATGCAATATCAGAAAGCCTCCAGACGTCCACAAAACGGGGCATGAGGCACCGAAATATCGTCATGGAGCCTGAATACAAGTTCTCACAAGTCAGCAGACCCTCCAGGAGGACCTGCAGTAAAACACCCCAGTGAGGGATTACGTATTGTCCATCATTCGTTCTTTTATTTTTGCGTGGAAGTGAAGTTACTATGCTGATTTTCAGAAGTGGCATCACTTCTCCTTGGCCTCCAGCTATAAATATTTAATGTAAGTAAACAGTCCCCTTTGCAGGAGTGGACTTTCGTTTGAAAGGACCCATCTTTGGACAAGCGTCCTAATCTCCATACTGCCCTCCCTTCTAGAATATTGTTGTTGAGGATCACGCCATTAAATGTTTCCAATAAATAGTTCTCGTTTCAAGTTCTGGAATGAGCCTGGCCCAACTCGGCGCTGGCGATAATCTAATAGCCGCTGCTATTTCACGGCTAAATCTGCACTGAAAGGATGATCTTATGCAGCTCTTAAGCTGCGCTGCACATGGGTCGTGGTCCGCGAGCAGCGTTTGGGGGTCATATCTCTGGCGCCTGGTTAATACTGCAGCCCCCGCGCCTGTAATGCGCTGAGGTAGAGCTCTAATAGCAACATCCGGTAACTGCACCCGCAGGAAGCAATAACACCAGCGCAATGCTATGTGCTATGTGCCTCTTTTTTTTTATTGCCGGCCATGCTCGCCACTTTTAAAAAGAGACGGGGTTCTTATTACACCCCCTGTGACTAATGTGGACAATTCCTTTTTATATCCCCCACCACCACCCCCCCCCAACTGCCCCCCCCCTCCCCTTTCTCGTTCTCTTGCGAGGAACTCGGGAGCCGGGCATACTGAGGAAATTGCACAGATATTTCACTGGTGCGGATTCCACCGCGACACCTCCTGCCTCGCCGAACCATTCCTATGATATTTTTAAAGCCCTTAAACAGGTGTAAGCATATGCCGTGGCTAAGCGGCGAGAAAAATCAGCACCAGCAATAAGCGCTTTAATCAAATTAACGTCTGTTTCCGCAGTCGCCTTCCTCTCCGTGGCCGTCCTTGTTCTCAGTGAGTGAGAGCACTGCACTCCCGAGCTCCTGTTGATGGCTGGTTGTGACAGAGAAGGTGGAGGTGGTTAAGTGGTGGAGGAACCCTACTGTGTGCTGTGGGAATAGAGAGCTAGAGTGACAATACCTGCTGGCACTGAATCCCTCCCTGAGCTTTTCGCACTTAGCCGTCCAGATTTAACACAGCCATCGTGTCCGTGAGATGCCGTTGACGCTCGAGTCCGTGATTGATTTCTTGTTTAAATTTATAGCATCTTTGATTTGTCTGCTATGCTCTTTTTTGTCAAAAAATTGCTAAGTCCTTGTCATCATCTTCACATCCAGGGCTGAGTAAAGTGAACGTAAAGCTTTGCTGAAAAGAATCAGTGAGATAACAGCTGACAGCATGGCGTTCCTGTCACATCTGGATGTTTACGCTGCTTCTCGGTTGCATTGAAACAATGCAGTGATGACATACAGCTCAAACTCTACACAGTCTGCTTTTCAGGCTAATAGAATTGAATGTGCAGTCTGTCACAACTTCTGTTCTGAAAGAACTTCAGGTTCAGCACAAATTTGGGCAGTACATGGCAACTAGTCTGCAAATGTCTACAGTGTTCAATTAATTTAGATTTGATTAGAAAAACCCAGAGAAGCTCTTATGTGTTTTAGTGCAGGGGTGCCCAACTCATCCTGGTGGGCCGGTTTGGTGGTTCTCCTATTTGAACATACTACGCATTCTCTGCATTCTCTATTTGCACAGTTATTATTTATTGGTACCTACCTCCTCTGCATATGGCTGAAATGACAATAAACCTTCTTGACTTGATATATACTCAGTGAGCCTGTCGATACAGTTGAAGCAGGTATGTTTGAGCTGGTAAATCATGAAATTGGGCTCACCAGGACTGCACCAGTGTTTTGAGGGGATGTGTTGCCATTTGTAACTGGGATTTTAAAAAATCTAGCACTTCCAAATGCAAGAATTCCTGTGGTCAGGATACTGCGAGCCTCATCGATGCCACAGCCATCTGTTTCTGGAAGTCCAAGAGAGCCTAATTGCCCTCGGTCCCTCTGGGCGGGTTGGATGACCCTCCCACTCCCCCATCACTCAGCACAACGCTAGCCAACACAAGTGTCTGGTAACTGATGTGAACGACTTGGCAGTAACTAGCTATTGGCAGTAATTACTGCATTATTAATCCATTCACTGGAGAACTGCAAATGTTCAGGGTTAATGGAACCAGCGAAACAATGAAAACAACATCAAAGCCTGAACATGTTAAGAGCTCTGCCTGAAGAACAGGCCGGGTAGCAGTTTGCTGAAAAGTACACGAAAAGAGCTGCGGAGTCCTCGGATAATTAACCTTTGCAGGAGTGATGCGAGGAGGAGCATGCTTAGAGAAGTGGGGAAGTAATTATTTTAATGGTTTGCCCTTGGTCCATGTAGTTTGGAGGTTTCAGCCTACTGTTCAGCCCTGCACTGTTTGGCTTAGGCTTATTGTCAAAGGAATTTTCTTCAGCGTATGCCTGGCAGTGGCATCAGTTATTTCAGAAGCATTTGGGAAAAGATACATGTTTATACTTTTGCAGCTTCAGTGTTTGCATACCGGGCAGCGCAGTGGTGCAGTTGCCTCACAGTACAAATGCCCTGGGTTCGCAGCCAAGGGTCCTTTCTTTGTCCCCAGGTGTTTCTGATTCTGCCCTGTGATGGACTAGAAGTCTGTCCAAGGTGTTTCTCCATCTGTTGTTCCATATGAGAGCGGGGATAGGTTACAGCACCCCCTGACCCTGCTTAAGGGTATACAGTTCAGATAATGGGCGGATGGATGTGTACTCTGGTCATGTTGTTGCTGCTTTGGAAAGCAGACAGCTCTAAACTTTACACAGCCTCAATACTGACCTGCAATGCTGAATTAATGATTACTCAGTAACCATTTAACGTAGATTACTGGAATACTGAATTTCTGAATTAACATCAATACATTTCCGTGCATGGGTGGATATAAGTCTCTTCAAAGGGTTACTCCTGTCTGTCCTCTTACTATGTAACTATGTGCAGTGCATCCTTCAGACCCATTGGTCTGATGGACTTTGCAAGTTTGTATCGTTTTCCTCCATCACTGTTCTCCTACTACATTACCCAGAATGCATTGCAAAAATATCCGACAAACATTGTGAATCCCACCTCCTCTATGATAATGACATACATGTAGAGGCTCATAAATACGTCAGTGACAATCAGCCTTTTAGCAGGAATGTTAGCTTTTTTTCCATTAGCCAGTTGAAGAAAACTGTCCGTCCTCATGCATACACCCCAAGATGCTTGTAATTTTTCAAAAAATGCTCCCACCTTCAATATACACCATTACAAGGGGGTTCTGCCACCATTGTTCATCACTGCGGAGGCCAGTTTGCATGTTTTGACCAGTTATTTTGGCCCGTGTGCCCCTTGGGGTAGGATTATGTTCAACTTCCGCATCCATATTAGCTGATATAAATGTCCTCCTTCAAAATAAAAGGTGGTGTTTACCTCATAGCTTGATATTCTCTATGTCTAATCTATAATGTTCTAAGGTTAAAGTGACTCTAGGTTAATTCCCTCACATTGTAAAAGGTTGAGGTCAGGTGTGGCTCAATTCCTAGAAAGCGTTTCAGCGTCTGCCATCGCCTCCCTGGAAGTAGCCCCTCAAAAACAGCTCATCAGTGACACCGCCACTACCTTCCTATATCTCACCTGTCTTCCACCCTTCTGCCCGCACCTACATATTCCTCTGCATGATTCACAGAGATTGCTTAATTAGCTGAGCAACATCAGGAGACAGATACAGCGCGCAGCGGCTAGGATGACTTAACAGAAGGAGAACCGCGGTGTAAGCTCTCAATTATGTGCCCGGCGGCTTGACAACGGCATGGCGAGGAGCGCGGCTGTGTGGGAGAAGTGCGAGGTGAGCGCCTGGGGAACGGGGCCTCACGCGGCTCTCTGGTGATGAGAACTCTGCAGAGTGCAGCGTGCCACTGAGCTTTTGTTCATTCATCATCATTAACAGAGCCGTTTCCCGTCTGCTCTGAAATCTGTTCGGCAGGTACCGGGCCTCAGCGGCTCGCCCCAGCCATCAGTGCTCTGTGACGCACATGCTGCTGCTTTCAAAGCCTCCTGTGTTCGAGTGCAGGCATCTCGTGTTTTCCAGCCTGTTTCCACAGAACTAAATGATGAGAGTCCTCTGTCTGCTGTGTGTTTGATGAGTAAGGAGAAATGGAGAAAGAACCCACGTGTCCAGAACTTTCCAGCAGCATGTATCTTCAGCCTGGCCTGGGCAAATTGCTCCTTCACTATATGAGGTTATTCAAAGGATTGTTTCAGATTACTCAACTTTACCCAACTGGTGAATTCGCAACATCAGCCTGCAGTCTGCTGGATATTGATACCTCCAGCCTGCAGTTTGTTCTGCAGGAATGCTGTTCTTTATGCCTTGCTATAAAGAACAGCTTGAACGAATATCGCTGGTTAAGCTGGAAGACCACTTTGACCAGCATGACCACACTGACCGACCAGCAGGATGAAGCTGGCTGATCAGAATAACCAACGTCAGATAAGATCAACCTTTTTTTAGTCCCACAACTGGGAAATTTGCGTTGCTACGGGAAGAAATTGGACAGAACAAAAGTAAGAGCAGCAAAACAATAGATTAAAAGCTATACGTGACAATAAGATCAAATAGAAATATACACTTTAGAACTAATACGAACAATATTAATATGGATATTTGTATGTGTATACAAAGATGAGTGTATATATAACCTATATATGTATGTGTTTATGTACATAGTGGAAATATATATATATATATATATATATATATATATATATATGCAGACATTTGGACCAAGTTGGCCAGAGTAACCAGAGTTGACGGATCTGCTTGATCCAGTTGGTCGTCATAGTAGATCAGCTAAACCAGAAGTCCTCAACCACCGCACGAGTCATGTGGTACCGGGCTGCACAGAAAGACAGAATACAGTTATTTTATTGATTACCAAAGTCTCGAAAATCTTTTATTTTGGATCTCAGACATGTGATACGGTACGTCAAAAATTGAGCCCACAAGCTTGCAACAATGAGTTACATTTACGGCATTTTACCAGACGCTTTTATCCAAAGTGACTTCCATTCCCTACCTACAGGGGACAGTCTCCCTGGAGCAACTTGGGGTTAAGGG
>JBBPDC010000017.1:7872701-7900916 GCA_037974485.1 Hemigrammopetersius urotaenia
GTGTGTGTGTGTGTGTGTGTGTGTGTGTGTGTGTGTGTGTGTGTGTGTGTGTGTGTGTGTGTGTGTGTGTGTTTCAAGAGTGAAGCTGCTAGAATACAGACCATAGAAAAGCTGCTGTACACACACTACTGCACTCACAACACATATGTAGGAGTTTCTGCAATAATTCAGAAAAGAATAGCAATACGTCCATTTTACACACCCATACTGCTGCAAATTGTAGAAAGAGTGAACAGAAAATGAGGAAATCATTTTTTTTCCCGTGTCTGTATGTACGATTCTGGAGAACCACGATCCACATCACACAGATTCAGGAGGGAACAACCTTCCAATCCCTCTTACACCAAATTCGGCATGTAAAGACTGCTTTGCTAATGTTGGTGTACACCACATCCCTGCTCAACCCTTTCACACACACACTCACTTTCTCACCGACTGTTACCTGGCAGAATCGTGTTTCAGGTTCAGTAGCTTTATTAAGACTTGTAGTTCACATTAAAATGAGTAATACATTCTATGTGTTGATAGTTTCTATAATTTAAGCCCAGTAACAGGGAAGGATTTTATTTTTGATCACTGAAACTGTTAAATGATGCTCTCGTGTTTTCCAAGTGTATTATGTGAGGAGTCCTGTTCACCAGCTGAGTGAACTCCAGTCCTCAGTCCTCGCTGTAGCCTGTGAATGTGTTTTACTGGCTGTGCAGTCCTACTCTGCTAGATTCCCATGACTGTGTGTGTGTGGGTGGGCTTGCACTTGCTTCTTTGCTTTATATGGCCTGAGGCCTTGCAGTTGAGACAACTAGTCCAGCTGCAAGTTCACCTTATTTAAGGGCCATGTTAACCTGTTAGTGCCCATACTCCCATATACCACTCAGGACTGGTTATTTCTTGCAGAAGCTCCACTGAAGGCCTGGCTGATTAGAGCACAGAACTGGCCTAAACACCTGGATCAGACCCATAATGTTATTCACGTAATGTATTTTAAATGTCATTTACTTATTTATATTTAACAGTCTAGGCTTGTACATATTTTAATATTTTATTTAAGAACATTACATCTGCCTTTTTTGAAGAATACATGCCTTATTTCATAACATTAAAGTTTACTGCTCTGTTTCTGTGGGCTTTTTAAATAAGATTGATTTGCACATTTAATTAAATTGAAGTTTTAGTCCTTATACATATGCACATGTGTACGATGTAACTAAAGGTTTGATTTCTTAGATCATTAAACACAAGAAACACTAGAATCTTTAAAAAGTTAAATTAAACGGGTTTTACTTCTAAGAATGAACCGTCTTAGGTCTAATTATTATTACTGTTATTAATAGTAGTAGCAGTATTACTGGGAGTCTCTTTTGGCTGGGAATGCAAATTCTGTTCAGCCTGATAAGTGTTTAATTAGGGATCTCATTAGGCCAAATATAACCATGCTTGTCATGCTTCTTTTACGAAAACTACGAAATGATTTGCAAATGAGTATAAAGGGATGAGTGCGTGAGCGTTTTGTTTAAGCGTTTGGCCTATGAATGAGACTCAGTACACCAGAAACCTAATTTTCTCCGAATTAATCTATCTGATCTGTGTGGTGTGTTTGGAGTTGGTCCGTTTGAGAGCCTGTTAATCTGTGTTTAATATGGCATGAACAGCGAAAGCCGTCAGAAGAAATCAGAGAAATAAGAGGAATGAACCACTGTTCGGAGCGCGCTGTGTTATTAACTCCCTGGTGTACTGCAGTGAAAAGTAAATAGTATGGCTCTGGCATGGAGGGATGCAGAAGAGGCACAGCTGGCTCATCAGGCTCTCTCATATCCAGGTTTTTGTTTGCATGTAAATACCTGTTTTTTTCTGGAAAAACTCCCCGAGTTCTGAAAATTAAACTGCTAAAAAAAGAAGATAAATTTCAACCACTCCTTCCATCCAAGCTGCATATATTTTATTCAATATAGGACAATATGCTGAAAAAAAAATCCATGTTTTAGTAATAATTTAGATCAGTGGTTCCCGACCTGGGGTCCGGGCCCCCCTTAGGGGGGCGCTAGAGATTGTAGGGCGTGTGCATAATTTAGTCTGTGCTGAGGTTACCAAAATCTGTACAAATTAAATTCATAAAATCCCAATGTCTGAGAAACGTAAACGTGTGTGTGTATAAGAGTATAAGAACAAAAACCTATTGCTCTTTGTTTTTTTGCAAATATAAGTTTGTAATGAATCACTTTATTAGTTTTGTGCGTCTTTGCCGGTAGGAGTTGGGGTTTGTGGCGGGGAGTGGCTTGTCTTGGACACAGGCAAGTGGGGCTTCAAAGAAAAAAGGTTGGGAACCACTGGTTTAGATGTAAAACTAATTTTTACACCGATAAGGCTTGCTCTGATTGACTGCTGTTCTTTTAATACGATGACATTGTTTAAGTATAACCAGTGTAGAGGCAACGGTGTGAAAGAAAGCGGCTAAAATTGAATCATGTTATGCTTTTTTTAATTGACTATGAAAACATGCTTGAGAGACTTTCAGTACTTTTAAATGACTTCATTTTAAACGTATTTGTCTCAAATACTTATATGACCTACAGATGTTTTTATGAAATATTAGCATCCGTAGCCTCTTGGAGTTTTAGCCATTTGCCCAGAAAACTGCTCAGACACTGTGGCTGTCCTCAGAATAACTCTCATAATCAACAGGAATGTTGTTGGACCCGTGGTTTCTCCCCGCTGAGAGAGCCGTCTCTCTCCGCTCACCTCTTGCTGTTGAGGGTCAACCTCGTTTCCGCAGCCTTCGTCGCATGACAAATGAAATTACTCTGTAAATGACTTTGTGCCCAGCTAATGCACTGACACTGTCATCATCCGAGTTTGTATTTTGGATGCTGCAGTTGCGTTTGGGCTTGACTGTAACATTGACTGGGCCTCAAAGTGAACATCCCGACATGTGTACTCTTCTCCCCCCTCATTATTTGCGACCGTCCGATTCTTAGCTTAGTGTTTAGGCTGCCGAACACAAGCGTGTCGACCAAATGCCTCGGCTTTCCATCGCGCGTTAAACGCTCAGGGTGGCTGGAATTTGGACTATTTCCTTTCATTTGGTTCATAGCACTGCAGTCGGAGATTGAGATGGCACGCTCTTCAGCGCGCCGCTGATTTTCCTCCTGCCCTTGGGGTAAACGTACGGAGACTTGAACTGCGAAAGAATGCTATTGATCCAGGACGGCCAAAATAATCAAATCGATTCTTTTAAAGCATCGCTCAGTTCTTCGCAGACTTTGATGCGGCGCATGAAGGGCTGAGTGAAAGCTCATTCCTTCTTATCAAAGAGAAATTTGCCCAGTCTAACAAGCCCTCTTTGTTCACTCCAGCATTCTTTCCTCTGTAAAATACAGTTTCGATGCTGAAGTGGAATTGAAATGTCATATTTTTCACTGATTTTTTTCCCTCTCAGCAGAAACAGTCAGTTTTTGTGTGTGCGCGCTTGTGCTCCAAAAAAGTCGATCACTGGGGGGGTTTCTAAGCGCCGGGAGAGAAAATTGTGGCCCATTTTGTTTACAGGTCAGTGCGTGTAACCTGTGAAACTTCGATCTGAGAGTTGCAGAACTTTCAAGGGTCTGTTCTGTTTCAACAAAAACACCCCTCAATGCTTTCGCCTCGCCGCAAAATCCAAAACTGGCCACCGTGCTTTTCTAGTAAGAGTAGCTTCCCACCGCGTCCCGGCAACTTCCAGCACATTTCCCTCTAAAACACTTTGCTTTGACAAAAGTATTTCTCATCTGCGGTAAACCTCGCTGGAGGTTCTTTGAGATTGTTGGACGCTCTAATTGGACTGTTCTCCTCTTAAAAGTTCCCCTCGCGCCCCATTCAGCACCTCAAGTCTTTTAGAGTCAAAGTAAATATCAGCACAGTTGAGTGATACGCACGGCATCAGCATGAAATGAGACAAGGAAAACAATGTTTGGGAGCGCAGGAGAAGTTATGATTGTAATGGAGGAGAGGAAGAGAGAGAGGAGAGGGGCAGAGAGACCACAGTAGCCACCCATAACTTAAGGCCGAGCTTTGAAAGTAGATACAGGCTGCATCCACAGATCCGCTGCTTGGGAATAAATGCCGTTAATTTGCATGAAGCTCACACTGAAATAAAGAGCAAATTGTGCAAAAACCGAGAACTTTAAGGCCACTAAAGCCCTTTTCACACATAAAACCTCCAACAAAAAAAAATACAAGACTTATGCAGACAGGAACTCCGATCCATTGACCCATATTCATTATTTTAAAACTTATTTACAATAAGACTTATAAAGGGATTGTACTTGATTTATGGTAAGGTTATTAATTCGACAGTTTATACATCATTAGTAAGCAGTTATAAAGTTTTGATGGTTATTATACATCAGTGCAAGGTCACTCTTTGGCAAAATCTCAGATCTTAGCTTATCTCGTCTCTTCCTCAGGCAGAAGGTTAAACTGTGAACTTCCTCAGGTGTTTAACATGCTGCTAACATTAGAACACCAGATTTTGATAGTGAGCCTGCACCAATGTATCACAATTTGTTACAACTGCTTATTTATAAACGGTCTACAACCAAATGATTAATCTGATTATAAATCCTTCATAAACCCTTTATTAGAGCAGTTCTATTGTAAAGTGGTTGCATTATCTTTGCCTGAAGTCTGGCTTGCAAAACCACGCACTACTATGCTTGTAACGTGTTGCTAAAAATTAAATAATGCAGTCACAAAAGCATGTGTTCATCTGATACAAGGGGAGTCCAAAAGAAACTCAAATTCTGATCAATCCTTTCAGAGTTAAGTTACTAAATAACATTCACCATTAGATTACACCCAGATCCACTCAAAAAAATAATATATATTATAAGGAGTGTTTCAGCCCAGACTGCTTTTTGAATGCAGGGCAGCCAATCAGAGCAAAGCTCATTTACATATCAGTCTTAAAGGCATGAAGAGAGGTTGAAAAATGGTCATGACAAAAATGAATTAGGATTTTTTTTTTTGCCTCATAAAAAATAATACGTCCCCTTACTATGGGGTGACAGTAGGGCTCAAATCATGGGAATGAGCTCATTAATAATTAATTATCACAGTTTAATTAGAGACCATAGGACGTTGTGGCCAGGGCTTAATTATCTTTTTATCGAGCCTTGATGAGAGATTTTAGTATGAAGGGATGTCAGCAGTGGGGCTGAATAGTTTTTAACGTAAAGCATACAAATATCAAACGTAGACTCAAAGAAAAAAATATAGCAACTGAGCACCTTCAAATTCCATCAAAGGGATTTAATTAAAGTTATTGTGAGTCCTGGGCTGCAAACTGGTCAACGTATCTGCAGAAGGAAATAAAAAATAAGAGGAAAATCTGGTCCTGAAAACTCTGGGACCACCTACTGTTTCTCACTTTCATGGCTGCTAAAGGATGACAGTTTCAACAAACGATGCTAATTAGTTTTCTTCATGTGTCTCAGGATTTATTATTTCATCAGAACAAACTCTCCGTAATGCAGCAGCCACTTCGAATGTGGATTTAGCTTTGTTTCTACAAACGAAGGTTAAATGTCAGAAACGAGAAAAACACTTGAGTGTGTATGTCTATCTCCGTCAGACATTCTTCTCAAAAAAATAAAGAAATGGAGAAAAGAAAACACGGGTACATTTCTGGGAACGTGATATCAAGGGTAAGGTTTTCATCCCGGCCTCCGTTTAGTAATACCTGACCACGCTTCCAACAGAAACAGCCCCGTTCCCCCTCGCCGGCTGACTGTTGTCTCGCGGTGATTTAGCCGATCATTAAGGACTGAAGGCAGCTTTGCGAACGTTATGACGGCATAAAACACGAAGGCTCTCCTCAGACGTCGCAGCCCACGTCTTCCAGACCGCATCCCGCTCTCTGGTGAGCTTTCCTTCAGTCTTTATCAAACCTGGGGAAATATTTGCCACTCATTTCAATGTTTTACAGCCGGAGGGATAGAGCGGCGGCGGCGCTAGGAGTGTTGTAAATCTGAGTGTTTGTTCAGGCCGTTTGCGTTCTCCACACACTTAGAGAAGCTTTTCTGAGCTCGAAGCGACAGCTGTTTAGCGCGCACTCTGTTCATTGAGCTAAATGTGGCCTATTTGTGAGCATTTTTTTTTACCTTAAAAGTGCAGGAATCCGATGCCGTAGTTAAATCACACTTTGTGCAAATGGCCCGAAGTTGCTCGCATATTGTACATCTAAGCACAGCGCTTGAGCGACTCATCTGCTGAAACACTCACATGCCGTAAGCTGCAATCGTCCAAAAACATAAACATAAAAGGGTGCTTAATGTGCTTTTAATATTAGCTTGTTCCGTTATTTCCTCGCTCGGCGTTCCTTCGCCCCATTCGAGTCTTTTATCGCCGGGACAGGGAGATTTCCGCCGTGACATATGGAGAGATCTGACAGTTTTATGAAGTGTTTTAGTGGGCTGAAGGCTTGAGAAAGTTGTTAGGAAAAGCAAATTCAGCCCCAATAGTGCATTTACATCACCGATTGGCTCTTTAGACGGGGCTGTAAAAATAAAACCGGGCTAACGTCCGTCCGCACGGAAGATCGGCGCTGGACGTGTTATTCCTGCGCAGCGCGGGTCCACACCGCGTGGCATATTTACGTGTTTTGAAAAGAGTTTGCTCAATTAACGTGAGTAAGAAAAACAGCATAAAGCCACGGAACAGTATATCAGAGCAGTACAGCTTGGCTCCTCGCTGCTCTACGAGCGTTCGGCTCTGAGAAGCTCCGTGTGAAGAAACACTGGTGTCTCTACAGCAACATCTCGCGCTTCTGCTCCAGTACAATACAGCACTGTGGCTTTGACTGGGTATTAGATTCCACTTTGTCCTCGGTCACAGCCACACATTGCTTGTCAGATGATATTAGGAAGCTCTCTGATCCCAAAATTAAAGTCTTTGAAGATAAAAAAAAACACAAAAAAAGAAATAAATCATAAAAATCCTTGCCATCAGGACCCACAACTTCAGATATCTCCAAAAGATTAAAAAACATTAATCTCGGGTTTAAAGGCCTTTCATATGGATCTCCTCTTGTCTCTACACGCACACACGTGCACACACACACACACACACACGCACACACACACACACACGCACAGATTTGAAGCTGTTATTTTGTTGGTTTGTTTTATTTATACCTCCTGTATGATGCAAGCCTGAGCAAGAAGCAATACACTGTATTGATGATGGCGTTTTGGTGAGGTCAAAAGAACTTTAGGCAACAAACAGAAAAGGTGTGTTTTCACTATTCTCTCAAACTGCTTAAAAGATTTTGTTTATATTCTCTTCAAACTAAAGGCTTGGTTTGGATTCAAGGATTCTTTCCTTGACTGGTGGAAAAGCTTTATGAATTATGTGAAAGTGTTTTTATAAGGCATCTACACTCTTCCATGAATCTGATGTCCATGCCAAGAAAGTATATAAACAAAACCTTTTAAAAGTATATAAACAAAACCTTTTAGGAGTTTATAAACAAAAGCTTTTAAGATTTTATAAACAAAACCTTTTAAGATTTTATAAACAAAACCTTTTAGGAGTTTATAAACAAAACCTTTTAAGAGTATATAATCAAAACCTTTTAAGAGTATATAAACAAAACCTTTTAAGTGTATATAAACAAAACCTTTTAAGTGTATATAAACAAAACCTTTTAAGTGTATATAAACAGAACCTTTAAAGAGTATAAAAACCAAAACCTTTTAAGAGTATATAAACAAAACCTTTTAGGAGTTTATAATCAAAACCTTTTAAGAGTATATAAACAAAACCTTTTAAGAGTATATAAACAAAACCTTTTAAAAGTATATAAACAAAAGCTATTAAGAGTATATGAACAAAACCTTTTAGGAGTATATAAACAAAAGCTATTAAGAGTATATGAACAAAACCTTTTAGGAGTATATAAACAAAACCTTTTAGGAGTTTATAAACAAAAGCTTTTAAGAGTATATGAACCAAACCTGTCAAGCGAGTGTAAGAGTAAACACTCCAGTATTCTGTTTGTTGCATAAAGTTATTATTTGTTTATTTATAGTCTCCTAAACATAACTGTTCTTGGCTTGGATGCTTGATTAAAGGAAGAAGTCCTTGGAGAAGTTTTACGTTTTGTTAAGGTTTAAAGGTTCACACTTGCACCTCATTTACAAAAGTCTGGCATAGCTCCAAAGAACACTTTTCTTTCTTTCTTTCTTTCTTTCTTTCTTTCTTTCTTTCTTCTTTTAAGGGCAAACTGGATCGGAAATTTTAGTGCATTTTCTTTCCGTGATGTGATATTTCTGAGTAAATGGGGATTCTAATGGCCCAAAGTTTCTGGTGGGACCTAATTTTGTAATTGAATTGAATCATGAAAGCAGGCGCTTAAACAGAAGAGTGGCAGAACAGGACAGGCTGACTGCGGCTGCTGACGTCTGTTTTTCCAAAAATCCCAAAATAGAAAAGGACAATTTAATAACGGAGGTTTTTTTTTGTTTGTTTGTGTGTTTCATGTAGTCTCTGACACGATTCCATTTTTGCTGAAAGTTTGATTTTACTATACATTTTTAGACCTATAGCGTCGTTGGTATCACTTTTCTTCACAGCAAAACCAGAACAATAAACATAATCAGGTTCATCATTCAACTAAATATGCAGCTCATTATGAAGTATTATGGTCTAATGGCTTAATTTATGCTTAAGCCGATTGGACATGTTGAATTAAGAGCACTATTCAGTTCTTAGTTCTGTCGTACCATAAAAAGCTATTTGACTTGTAACTTGAATGTTTTTTTCCTCTTTTGGAGATGTGAGGTTTTGTTCTAACAGTGACGGTTTGTAACCATCACCTTTAGGAAAGCAATTACATTCATTTGACAGAAGCTTTTATCTAAAGCTACTTACAATTGGAAAGAACCATCCTTTTTGGTGTAGGCAGTGTAGGTTAATTATCTGTGTATTTGCACACATTTCGAGCTGATTTTGACCAGTGCAGCGTCAGTGCAGGCCTTTCCAACCCTCTGTACAGTCGTGTGCTTTGGTCTCGCCATGTTTGTGATGTTCATGTTCATTTTCACTCTGGAAAGATTTATGATTGCTTATAATGAAGAACAATTAGAGAGGCTCTCCTGGGGCCCGTGCTGTTCATTCGTAATCGCAGTGCCACACTGTTGACATTGTACATGATGAAAGTTAAAGGGTGGAAAGTTGTTTTGACTCAGTGCCTCAGAGGACAAGGGTAATTATCTCAGAGAGTGCCGAATAGCGTCTGTATTCTCTCTAGAACCTGCGTTACATGTGCCATTCTTCAAAAGCTGCAGGCGCAGCGCGCACTGAATCAACAGCTGCGGAATCCTCCGCTTTCTTCCTACCTGACTGATGCACTGAGTCACGTCTCAGGCAGGCTGTTGTGCTTTATTTTATCTCATGCTGAGGTTGTGGCTGCTGCAAAAACGTCCAATAAATAGACTCCCTTCTTACGTATTAAGCTCCCGTTTTAACGTGTGTTGGATTTCACAAGAGGTAATACAGAATGAGAGCTTTGGCATGCACCCAGAATTTTATACTCAAGAAATATAGCCTAGCAAGTACATGTAGGCTAAAGAGATGCTGCCAAAATGAAAAGAAGAAGAAGAATAAAATAGTAGATGGTGTGGGTAATGCTCTTATGCACTAGACTTGGGTTTAGATTTCTCTGCAGGCCGTCTCACTACTCTTCACCCATAAGGTTCGTGGACAAGACTCCCAAGTCCACTCTCTCTGTAACATGCATTGCGTTCTCTTAAGCTCTGCATAACAGCATAAGTGTCACAGCAACTGCTATAAAAGCTAATATTTATTTTCTGTCCATAGCATGTTTACATAGACGCTTTGTTATTGTAGGTAACATAGTTTATTATTTGAATTGGATGAGTTTTTATGTACAGGGTTGTTTTGCGCCACACATTTTTGCTTCCTGTTGTATTTTTTTCCCCTCAAAGTAAAATTAAACTTGGGTGTAAATGTGTTTCTCTATGTACCTTCTTCTGAAACTATCATCTTTAAACTGTCAGAAAAGGGTCTTTCAATTATTACTGTAACAGAACAGTTTTCCATCATAGAGAAAGACCATTTGACCATGAATCCATTCAATCTGTTTAATTCATTCTTTGAATGGAGTGTATTGTAGATGCTGTGTGAGTGTGAAGAACCTTTTTAAAGTATGAAGAACCTCTACTTAATGTCAAATTCTGGAAAGAACTGGTATGAAGGTTCATTTCCTGTAATCCTCTTCATGCCTCTTTTTGTCAAACATCCGAATCAGAAAACTTTACTGATCCCGGAGGACATTGCTTATGCAAAGACTGCAGAGACACAAGGACTGCAACAATAAAGTCTAAAATGAAATAAAATAATGGCTCTTCCAGGAACAAAAAGTGTTTATTTTTTTCTGTGGCATCACTTGGAGAATATTTTGTGGGACCTGTTTTTGAAGAGAGCAGCACACATCCGAGGGTTAAACCGAAGCCTTTCCTGTGCTCTTGTGTTTGTCCAGGTGAACGAGGAGACGGTGGAGAGACTGGTCCTGCAATATCCGCACATAGTGTTCAGCACAGTGATGCAAGACTGTAAGCGGACGCTGGAGAGGGCCTATCAGATGGGCTGGAGCCCCAACACCTCCACTGCATCCTAGCCAACACACATGCACACACTCCTACACGGTCATGTCTACACAGATGAACTCATGTTTGCCTTCCTTTTCAGCACAGCTGGTCACTTCTAAGAGCATTAATATTGTGCTAGTGCCATTTCATTGGACCTAGTATGTTATTTTTTGTTTTTCTTTTTGCCAGGCATCTGTTTTTCGGCAGATGTAAGGGCAAGATACTCTGAGACTTGAAATTTTAGCCATCCACAACATACTCTACTGGCTTTTTTTTATTGGCTAGCACATGCTCTGAGACCATCCTTCTCCATCTGTGTTCCAGCGCGAGCATTAGTTTCTGAGGAATCTGTTTGGGGGACTGGGTGGGTTTGAGTTGACTTTGTTGCTTTCACTTTGTTTGAGTCTAAACTGAGCAGACACTGCGTTTCCAGCACCGCTCCTCACATATCGGTTAAAGGAGACTGTAATCTTTCGCCTCTGCCAGAAAGGGGCTGGGTATCGAAATTCAATACGTTTAGAGCGCGTTCAGATGCCGCCTTTCCAAACTCTCTCAGACGTGCTTCTTTTAATTGTTGTCTGTGGAGCAACACGCGCCGTGACTGAAGACCCTGTGACCGGCCTGCGTTGTTAAATCACACGTTTAAGAAAAAAACGGTAACGTTTCTGCCGAGCCCTGCCAAAGTGAACCAGGTGACTAATCAGTATTGAGGGCAGCGTCTCCCTGGACAGCCCCTCATCCAACACTCCATCCAAAAACTTTAGATTGTCTCTATTAAGTCTGTAGTAACAGTTTAATAATGCATACAACAGTGTTGCTGGATTATGGACCGTTACAGCTGGGGCTTATGTAAAAACTTCAGTTTTACTAACAAAATTATGTATGTTAGGATATTCATGAGTAAATACTGAAGTTAATGCATTTGTAGACTGTCTGTAAATGACCAGCAGTTAAACTATTTTGTGCATATAAAGTGAGTGCAAAGCTATTTTCCAGCAAACAGCAGAAAGTGCAAACAATGTACCTATATATATTATATATACATATAAAAGAGCAATATATATATATATATAATTTCAGCACTCTTGATGCATCAGCAGTCTGATAAACATCTGTATACCTAAAAAGAAGGCATTAGAAAAGAAGCCTTGAAGAAATGAACGTACTGGTATTGATATGAGAAATTTGAATGATACCCAGCCCTATTTCAGAGTTCCAGGTTTATAAGAAAGACGCAGAGTAGCCGAAAAGTTCAGACAGTGGTCAGGGTGAACATTAGGCCTTGGTGTTTAGACTTCAAGCGACCATAAAATGCTTAGTTTGAGTGTTTTCAGTATTAGAGATGTTCTTCGGTATCTGTGTTATCGTCCGAGTCGAGCAGAAGAACCCGCCTTGACAAACGTGGGCTCGGCTCGTGGGTATAATGGTACCTTCAGTCTGCGTTTCGAAGTGTCTCAGTCCAGTGAAGCAGGCGACCTCGTTAAAAAAAAAAAGAGATTATAACACTGAATGCA
This sequence comes from Hemigrammopetersius urotaenia, assembly GCA_037974485.1. Taxonomy (NCBI): domain Eukaryota; kingdom Metazoa; phylum Chordata; class Actinopteri; order Characiformes; family Alestidae; genus Hemigrammopetersius; species Hemigrammopetersius urotaenia. The sequence continues at coordinate 7,884,856 of JBBPDC010000017.1, forward strand.
AAGTTCACAGTAGGATCTGAAGGCCCTCGATTTCTGTACGTGACATATCCAGGAATATGGACATAAAAAAAAGAAGAAAACGGTTGCAGGAGAAGACTCTATTAATGCCTTCTGTTCTTCTCTCCTTCTAGAAGTAATGTTGTTTATCTCTTGTGATAATGTAAACAGTGGTTTGGAGTTTGTTTTGGCTGTTCAATTATGTAGAGTAACTTTTAAGAGAAAAAAAAAACAACTTTTTTTTTTTTTGCATAACCTTCTATTAACATTTTCTTTTCCAGGCATCTGTATTTGCCTGCGAGTCTAATTGAGTTTGTGGAACGATGAAATTCATCCATTTAAACTATAGCGGTTAGAATTCATCCATATCCCACCTCTCCTCCTCGGATCCATAGCTCGTCTGTGATATACTCTTATGCAAACAACCAGGGTATTTTCCTATTGTGTAAAGATAGCTGAGGCCAGTCTCTTGTAGCTATTGCACTGCATCACATGTTAAAGGAGGCAGCAGGTTAGTTACTCTGTTATCTTTTACTGTACTTGGGGATTTGAGTTGATTAAAAAAAAACCATACAATTCTACTTCCTTGCCGGACTGTTTGAAACCGAGTGTGTATGTTCTCTTCCTGAGTGTGTGAAGTCTTTGACGTTTGATTGGATAAATATTTACATTTACAGCATTTAGCAACTACAGGGGTCAGTCTAACTGGAGCAAGCTGGGGTTAAGTGTACCCCTTTTCCACTGCACTGGTTCTCGGGCCGGTTCTGTGCGCTTTTCCACAGAAAAAAAATTGGTGCCGGTTCCTAAAACAAGCACCGAACCGGCACCTAAACTCTGCTGGTCTCGTAGCGAGAACCCGTGACAACACAAGCGGTGGGCGGAGCCTAGAACATAATCGTTGTCTATGTCAATTTTTTTCAACGATAAAAACACGCTGCATGAGCTGCATTTGGACACTGAAATAAATCCTCAAGGTTTGGAGAATAACCAGCAAGCAGGAACTGAGTTCGGCCATGATTGTTTCTGTTTAGTGGGTGTGGCCTGTCCCGTATTCTCACGCTGAGCTCCTGTCTGATGTAAATGCGGGCCAGTTCCCAGTTCAGCACCAGCCGAGAACCAGAACCGGCACCTGGCACCGGCACCAGTGTAGTGGAAAAGGGGTACTAGTGGTGTGCTGAAGGTAGGATTCGAACCCATGACCTACCACCATCCTACCCCAATCAGTAAATTAATCAGATGGGTGAAATTGGGACAGAAGAGTAATTCCATGGCAGTAGTGGTTTTAAGGCTCATACGTGGCCACTGGAACCATTATATTATACAGTATAATATATACAATGAGTAAAGTTCATTTTATTAACAAACATAGTGAAGTACATGTAATGCTATCAAATTATCAAATTATCAAATTTCCACATCAGCACAAATGCATTGAACACACTTTACCCATGTTCTTGTGTTAACTTAGTCATATGTCAGATTTTATTTTGAAAGACATAATAGAGAATAAGTGATAGCAGTAAAGCTTTCAAAAGGTCCATGCACCAAAATAAACGTAGATTATTTATTTATTTGATAACTTCATCGAGTAAAACCTTGAAAAGGGATGATATAGCAGCCAGTTTTTCATGAATTATTCCACCCTTCAGTCTGATAGTCTTGGCCTTGGTGTTATTTGGCACAAAAAAAAAAACCATCAGAAAGCTTACTGAGGTGGAATAAGTGTTTTTGGTAGGACTGATATTTAACTGAAACTACAGAGGACAAAAAAGTGCTTTCCTGTCATTAAATAAAGAAGTTGGCTCCGTTTGGCACTGAGCTCATGGAATGATTCTGTTTTTTTGCTCCCACAGCAATATCTAAACTGTGTAAACTCTGCAAATTCTTAATTTTTCATTCTGTCTCACAAATACGCATCGCGTTCCCAGTGCTGAAACCCTTTCACACCGATACACTTCAGTGAGGGGAAGTTCACGTTTGATCTTTGTCGGATTATGATGTTCATTCAAGGAAAATAATTGACTTGAACTAACCCTCACGTCACTTAAAGGCGTCCTGCCCATCATTAACCACGGCTTCGTGTACACTGCAGTAATGGCCAGTAGGACTGGGTGATATAACAGTTCATCAGTTCAACCACCTCCTGTTCATGGATTCTGTACATCTCCATTCCTCCCAATGGATTCATCAGGTGTTTTGGTGAAGGTGGTGGAGAATGATGTCTGACATGTCCATCCAGGAGCTCCCATTGGTGTTCAATTGGGCTGCAAGTCCGAAGAATATTATTTAAATCATTTTCATTCAATTCAATTCAATTCAATTCAATTCAATTTTATTCATACAGCGCTTTTTACAACCTGGTTGTCTGAGCCCATAGTGAGTAAGCCGGAGGCGACAGAGGTGAGGAAAACACCCTCAGCTGGAGGAAGACACCTCGGGAGGACCCAAGACTCAAAAGGGGAACCCGTCCTCCTCAGGTCGACCCAGAGAGAGGAACAAGAATAGTGAATAACCACTCATGCTCAAACCACTCAGTGACCTTCATGCCCCCTGTGGATGGCTTCCCTATCACCCTAGAAGAATTTGCTTCCATCAGCTGGTCACCTGGTGGTTCAGGTGGTGCCACTGCGATCAAAGGGTTATGGGTTTGAACCCCAGGACTGCCAGGGGCACCACTGAGGTACCCTTGAGCAAGGGTCCTCCTTGGGTGCTATGTCGCTTGCTGCCCACTGCTTCACTTGGTGAATGGGTAAAACAGAGAAACAAGAGAAAAGACAAAAATGGCCACTTTACAGCTAGAGAGGATGAAGGTGGTCAGTCAGAATAACTTTGGATTTCCAGTGATTCTTCCCTCTAAGAGAAGGGAGGCCTAAAGACCATGCCAGAGTCCCTCACAACAAACCAAAGCCCGTGGATCCCTTCGCTGTAGGTGGCCTTTTGGTATTTGCCACACATGTTCTGCCATTGGTGATAAAACTTCTCTCACTAATGCACGAGCATAACACTCTGTAATGGTGTCCTTTCCACCACAGTTTCCAGCTGTTTACAGTTTCCCACAGATGGGCTGGTGGTTAGGGAGCTGCCTCTGCGACCGGAAGGCTGTGGGTTTGAATCCCAGGACTGTCAGTGGCACCACTGAGGTACCCTTGAGAAAGATACCATCCCAACACACTGCTCCCACTGTTTTATTTGGTAAATGGGTTAAATGCAGAGAAAGAATTTCACACTTTTCGCACTGTGTGCTGTACATGTGACAAAAATGGCCCCTTTACACAAATGCAGACGTCACTGTTCCTATTGAAACACTGTCCGGTTGAGGAGTCCCCCAGTGATGAAACCCCTTTCAAAGATCTCTTACTACCTCGCTCCAAAATTGAGGTCAGATGGGTCTGTTCTATACAAACCACAGACCGTGACGAGATGATTTATTCAGGTTCTTCCTATATCACTCTTCTGCATGTGGTAGGTGTGCCAGCTAAAATGGCTGAGTATGAGCATTTCATGCTGTGTTTTTTTGTGCACACACTGGATATAAACATGTAAAATACTTTGGTGAACATAATGAATACCGTGGGACCCGTGCAGTAAATGGTGCTGGTATTGGTAAGAGGGATCGTTTGCAAAAGGCAAAACGACAAATTATATTATGCAAAGGCCAGTATCACCATACGCCATTAGACTGCGCAGCCCTTCTGACCACGAGGCTGAAAAATGCATTTCTTTTTTCAGTGAGTTTGTCCTCACTCTTTCCGCCCGAACGTCCTTTTCTCCGCGCTTTCAGCCACAGTGGTGAGTCAATATATTTGGATAGTGCTTTGATAGGGCTTAAAGGGATACGGTTGTGCTTCAGCTCAGCCTCCAATGTCGAATCCCCCCTCAAATCTCTATCTCTGTATCTAATCGGACCACTCTTCAGCAGAGGAAAAGTGGCGAAGTGAAGCTCAGCACTGTATGTAGATCACACGGAACAGATTTGAAAAGATGCACTGAGATCGCCTCCCAGTACGCCTCCCACTACACAAGCTGTCTTTCAACATGTCTCAGACTTTGACATTCAAAAAGCAACTTTCATGTGCTAATTTCACTGCGCAGGGTGTGTTTGTTTGGTGTCGTAGTTCATGCTTCAAATGTATGAGGTAATATCAATGAAGGACACACAGGTCTTGGCAAAACAAAAAAAACCAAACAAAAAAAACCATATCTATTGAGGATCATTGCAGCAAAAAGCAAAAAAGAAGGGTGTGTGTGTGTTTATAATGAGGGTTAACTGACCACCTTAACTGTGATGAAATCATTAAAAAGTATAATGGCCTTTTATCAAAATAAGTTATACATTATAAGATTATAAACAATAAGTATGGAATAAGTAAGCAAGTCTTTCACCAAGTAAAGTATCAAGAGGATAAAGGGCATTTTTTTTTCTTTGCATTTAAGAATTATGTATGTAAATCAGCTCTGTTCTGATTGGCTGTCCTGCATTGTAACTCCTTTGAAAAAGCTGGATTAAAACATGTTTTATAGTCTCATCGTGTGAATGTGGGGAACTAAACTGCAGTAGGAATATTCAGATGAATGTAAACGGTGTAACAGTGGTTTGTGGTGCAAATACAGATTTGTATTTGTCCTCTAGCAAACTTTCACCAGCTACACGAACTCACATCACCAATCACTGTTGAGTATGGCGTTGCCATGGCAACAACCAATATGAAGGACTGAGTCTGTCCCAACAACTGCAGTTCTTTGATGAATGTCAAAAGTATTAGTTCTCTACCCGGTCACCAACAGCAAATCAAAGTGATTGACGGACGTCCGGGCTGTGTGTGAAAGTGCTCATAAAGTTTGCTATTTTGGAAACATGAAAGGAAAGGAAAGTGTCCAGCGTCCCCATTTTCACATTGTGTGACTTTTTTTTGCACTTGAAAACACTTTGCCCTTTGTGTGTGGGGTTGTTTTTGTCAAACAACATGGAAAATAAAGTGCTGCACCTGATGTTTTTTGGAACATCTTTCATCTAATAGCTTTTGGAACTTGACTCATCCATCAGATTTTACAACCAGAAGTCTCTGTTGCGTTCACAACGGTTCACTCATTACCTCATTTACTGCGCAACATTTGCTGCGGTGGGGAACCCTCAGGGTCTGCTACTCTTCTGCTCTTACTTCATTTAAATTCTTGAAACTGCCAACAGAAAATGATCCAATCAGGATTTTTTTTGCAGGATCTAGATATATATAGCCGAGCAAGCTCTTCCCTCGGACTGCCGGAATCAAACGGTCTCATTGTGATTTTTTTTTTTACACAGTCTATACCTTCTGGAAGTCCTAGATAAGACGAGATAAACCTTTATTAGTCCCACAAGTGGGATCTTTTCATTGTCATGGCAAAAAATTGACAGAAAGGTATAAAGAGCAGCAAAAATGAATAACAAAATGAGATCAGTGGCAGCTCTATATAGGGCTCTTTACTGAGTCACTGTAAAACTACTGCACACAAGCTCAAATGCATGGTTGTGTCCTACAAGCTGCAGATATAACATGGACTGCTTCTAATGTACGGGTTTAACTTACTGTGGGCAAAAAATGCTCATGTGTGATTAGCTCAGTGCTAACATATTAATAAAATCCCATAGGAGAACTCCGTAGCTTAAATTAGCACTGCGGTAGAGATGAGTTTTTCCTGAAGGCTTGAAGGTGGAACTCTAATAGTCAACATTCTGGTATGCCTGCTAAATCAACGCCACATGTTCTAATAGCATGTTCCTAGCATAGTGGACAACATGTATACACAGCAAAGTACAACAATTATATAGTATTGTGCAGATGTTTCGATGCCCCTCCTTTCTTTATTCTGTGCTTCCAAAGATCCAGACCTTCTTGTATTTTAATGTGGTCTTGTGGAACAGTTCTCCAGGCTTCCTGAAGGACTTTCAAAGTTCTCTCATTTTCTCTCCAGTCCCTGAACCTGACCAGTTTTTTGCTTTTTAAACCTCACAGTGACCTACATATGAATTCTTCAAGCATGACAACACATCTAACTGAAGTCCTGAACCAGTGAAGAACCAGGAGCAGATGATTCCAGATGATCAGGCGGTGATCAGTATACTGGTGGTGCTGAATGCTGAGTGGCTGGAACTCCTTTGTCTAGGCTCCTCGAATCTTTAGATGCTTTGCAGCCTGTCACAGTAAAACATTGTGCAGTAAATTATTTCCCATTGCTTTAATTTAAACTACTCAATATGTTAAAGATTAGGCAATCTGATGGGCAGAAAATATTTTGTTTGCACTAACAAGATAATTCAAAGCCAAATGTATAGAAATGACGTTGGTGCCGTATTGTATAATACAGTAAAGCTGCAGTACTAGTTTTTCCCTTATAGGCTCTTTTTGTATTAGAAACCTGTATTTACCGCTACTGTCTCCTCTAAAGTGCAGGTTTGTTTAATATGTGTGGCCAGTCGTGTTGCTGTGACCCAGCAGACCCCAAGGCCGATTTTCTTGATAGTGTCTCATTGTCTTTACTGGTTGCTGATAGCCGCTCTCCGCTGTGGCCCACTCCGCTCCTTAACCTTTCAGACCACTTTGCCCGGATTACACATTACTCTCTTGTTTCATGTGTGCTGCTTAAAATTGCCTTTGACTGGCCTCTCTGGGCGATTTTGTCAGATGTTAGATATTAGCTGAAGTGAGAGCTCTGGATGGATGGACAAGTTTCAAGTGCTCCGCCATGGTCAGGCCGTTACCCGCTCAATTGTTTCTGGAACCTGTTCTTGTTCGTCCTTGAAAAGCGTCTCTTTATAGTGCTTTAGTGCCTGTTGGTGATCGATGCTCCTCCTTCCGCTGGCATTGTTTACTGAGAACAGGAGCCTGTTTTATGAGCATATTTTATATAGTCACTGTCACAAGAAGCTTGAATCTTCTAATAGATTCCAGGAGAAAGAAATGACGATAAATTAAATTTGTCAAAACATCCAAGCAGGATGTAGGCAAGTTTATGAACTTTACTTAAAGCCCCAGGGAACAAATATCCAAGTACCGTGCAAAAGTCTCAAATTACACCTCATTTCTTTATATTTTATATCTGCCGATGTCTCTTATCTTCTCACGTTGAGTAGATTACATAAAAGAAATGGCAAGAAATGTTTTATTGTGACAGGCTGCAAAGTGCCTAAAGATATAAGGAGCCTAGATAAACCACTCAGCATTCAGCACCAGCAGTATACTGATCACCGCCTGATCATCTGGAATCATCTGTTCCTGGTTCTTCACTGGTTCAGGACTTCAGTTAGAGGCTCTTTGTTCTGCTTGAGTGATTCATACATAAGTCACTGTGCGGCTTAACAGGCAGCTGTCCTTTTACCAAAGGTTGATGTGGCTCCGCCCATCCAGTTTTAACAGAACTGGAACGAGTCGGAGTGTGAACTTGCAAGCAGATCTGATATAGATCTCCTGTCTGTCAGTCATCTGTCTGTTCTTTCACTCAACCGGCCACGCCAGCATTCCCATCACACACACCCAGCAGTAAAGTCAATGAGAACCAGCGCTTCTTTAAGCTGTCCTATAAAAGCTGTATATTTTCAGGGAGTCATTGACACAGTCGACAACACAACCTGCACACTTCTCGGCACATATAGAGCATGTGTCTTTCATTCATCTTAGCTTTGCTGGTGTTGTTTGGTTTAGTGTTGTTTTAGAGGTATTGCGGCATGGGTGCACATGACCATGACCAGGCAATTCCAGAATTTCTAAACCATATTTTAATATATTTCTGTTTTTGTTCTTGTTTTGTTTTTTTAGGTTTATGAATGTTTAAAACACTCTAATTTTAGGATTGTACTAGGGCTGGGCGATTAATCGAAAAGTAATCGAAATCGACATTCAGCTCAATTATTTCGATTACTTTCCCTTTAAAAACGCTACCGCGTGTGGAGTCATGTGACCCCGCTCCGTTATGTTGTGTTATTCCGCCGACATGTCGAGCACGGAGAGCTCAAACACTGAGACACCTGAGCAACTTGTCAGTGAACTATGAGGGCAAAATAAATAAATACATAAATAAAATAATCGTTTGTTAGTCGTAATCGAGTAAAAAATTAATCGAGATTTTGATTACAAAAAAAAGTCTTAAAACTAAACTACGTACCCTAAAACAAAAATAAAAATGCAATTAATGCTGCACAGCAAACAAAGAAAAAAATTATGCAAGACCAGACAAAAGAGCCCTTTTTTGTAAACAAATTTAAAAAAAAAACATAAATTCTAGATTGAAAATGCAAATGAATGAATCGGTGTTTCCATTGATTACTGTTATGCAAAGAATTCATCGAGATAAATGGCGTATACTGTTATTTGTTCTCAATTAATCGTTTACATGCCAGTAGCTCTAGCGGTTCAGAGGCAGCGGACTGAGGAGGCAGTGGCCCAGTTCTTGAGCGGTGAAGTTTTCCAATATCAATAAACCAGCTTTTCCACCCTACCCAAGCACAAAAACATTACATTCTACACATTAATGCTGCAGTAATCAAAATAAAAATTCCACACATTTTAGTGAACAATTAGTGTTTGAAGATCTAAAATGTGGTCTGTGCAAAAGTAGTGGCACGTTTAATGTACGTCCAGTGTAATGTCCAATCTTACATCCACTCCAATCAGCAGGAAAATGCACATTTAAAGGTCACTGTAGAAGTAATGTTTGACTTAAGAAACCCACAAAATGTCATTTGATACCGACTTTTGGTCTGTAACTGTAAATTAAGTAGAAAAACAACATTCCTTTCATTCAAATGTTTATCTGTTAGTTAAAAAATGGTTTCTGTACCTTCGGTTCCAGTGTGTATCCTGCAGGCTCTCGAGTGTGTTTGTGTGTGGGAGTGTGTTTATGGGAGATGGAGGGAGATTGATTAGGCTGTTGATTTTACGTCTGTTTTTGTTGAAGTTAAAACACTTTGAAGGACTCTACGGAATTTGTCGGATGAATGCAGGTGTTTGATGCCTGATGAGATAATGACCTCCCGGAGACAGGACTGCCCATGGCTGCATGGCGGCGGTAATTGCGCTTCTAAATATTCACGCATTCATTACACGTTCATTTGCTTATCTGATGAGCCTCCGCTGACCGCACAGGAAATTTGTCCGATCCATTTGCAAGGACGACTGAAATTGTCCTCAAGGACAAATTCCTGGAGCCACTATTTGCTCTCTAAATTTCTCTTTTGGCTCTCAGAGAAGTGGGTGACACTGATGCAATTTATGTGCAGAGTGAAGCAGAGGTGGCTCTGTACTTGAATTTGATGGAAAACTCCAAGGGTACAGATTAGCCCCTCTGCTAAACTGGCCTTTTCCATTAGTAGACGTATAAAAAATGTATGTCAGTTTGAAACTGATTTAAAATATATATATATATATATATATGAAATGTGGCAGAGCTGTGTGTGTGTGTGTATATTTATGTATATTACAGAATTGTTCGAGTATCTGATGAAACAGATGATGAAACAGTATTGACTAAAGTCCAGTCCATGGAAGCCCCACCTCACTACCTACAAGACTTACAGGATCTGTTGTTAACATCTTGGTCGCGAAACTGCAACACACCTTCAGAAATATTGGCAGCATGAGGAGGGCCTACACACACACACATGTTTCTGACCATTACACCAACAGGGACTTTAATTACATTGCATTCAAATCCAGAGATTTTAATATGGAGTTGGTCCCCCTTTGCAGCTATAACCGCTTCCCTCTTCTTGGAAGGCTTTCCACAAGATTCTGGAGTTTCTGTGAGAATTCATTCTGTAGAGCATTTATGAGGTTCGGCAATGAGGACTGGACGAGGTCTGGCTCGCAGTCTCTGTTCCAGTTCATCCCAAAGGTGCAGGATGGGGTTGAGGTCAGGGCTCTGTGTGGACCAGTCAAATCTTCCGCACTGAACTCCTCCAGCATGTCTTTATGGAGCTCGCTTTGTGCACTGGGACACAGTCCTGCTGGAATAGAAAAGGTTCTTCCCTCAAACTGTCCCTAAAGTTGTAAGTCGTTGATCAAAATATTTATGATGACGCATTAAGATTAATCTTCACTGCAAGTAAGAGGCCTAACCCAAACCCTAAAAAAAATATAAGTGTCCCAAAACTTTTGTTCATATAGTGTATTGATATGTGTGTATATGTATGTTTGTGTGTGTATGATTTCCCCCCTTGCTTTACTTATTTATAGGCCTCACTTAATGAAGTGTATGTTGATGTCTGCCCAGTTTTACTCCGCTTCGTTATTTTGCTTGATTATAATGTTTTTCTGTGGACGCCGATGTGAGGGTCCCCTTTTCCAAGGACAACTGAAGCTGTCCTTCAGGAGGAGTTCCTGGAGCTGCTGTTTGCTCCCCAAATTTCTCTTTTGTTTCTCGGAGCAGTTGGTGCGACTGTGGCGGTGTTTGTGCAGGATCAAGCAGAAGTGGCTCTGTACTTGGGTTTGATGGGAAGGTGAAGAGAGAAGCTGAAGTAAGAAGAGAGGCACTTCTCTGCTCATTAATGATAAAACACTTTCTGTTTGGGCTCTCAGCCCCGACTTTCGATTTCTCCTCAGTTGCGGTCATGAACTGAAGAGTGTGAGGCACTCGCCCTCTTCTCTTTTGAATCCCATTGAATGGAGTGTTTTAAAGGCGCTGCTCTCTAGCCCTGCCTGAGCCGTCCCTAATCTCTGAAGATGCTGCTGAGGTACAAGGCATGCCACCAAACTCATCGCTGGCAACTTGGCTGATAAAGCCTCTCTCGTGTGAAGTGTGGGGAAGGAAGCCTCAGCGTGGCTTGGTGGTGCCAGCAAAATGTTGCTTCAGCGTGCCAGCGCAGCACAGTTGTGATATTGAGATGTTAATGAAAAATGCTCCAATTTGATATGCCAAGTCAATCCACCTCACACTGGCGCCTCGGCTAGCAGTTTGGCCAAACTCGCACGATTCCCCACAAGTTCTCAAGCAGAAAGACTGGTCGGTTTGTTTGGAGTCTGCTCAGCCTAATGAAAAGAACACGATTTGCAAGGTTTTAAGGCAACACTTGTCAGTGGTGTTTTCTTTGCCCGCTATATGTACTTACACGACTAAACTAATCACATGTTTACTGTCTAGAGAAGCAGGAGTGATAACGTCTTTCAGTTCAGTTAGTAAACAGGTTGCTGAGAACGTTTTGATGTGAGAATAAGAAGTTCCAGTGATGACTGTAAGCATGTGTTACACAAACACCACATTTTCAAAAGTCAAAGTCAAAGTCAACTTTATTGTCAATAATATTGTACCAGACATACAGAGAATTGAAATGACGTTCCTCTCAAACCCCAGGTGCATACATGTAACATTTAAGTACAAAAGGTGCAATTTTAAAAATACAAACAAATACAATTATATTATATTAATTATATTATAACACCCAGACAGATTTTGGTGCAATAACAAGGTGAGAAAACTAAGAATATGCTGTCATTTGCTATGTGTGCAAGACATTAACACTTTTCTCTTAACAGAGCAGAGCTCTCAGGCCCTTCTGGGTCTTTAGAGAGGGTCTGTTTTTAGGGGGAGCTTAAAAATATATGTCTGCCATTTTTGATACATTTTTGTTAAATAGAACCATAGTTGTATTTAACTGTTAATTTGGTTCATATTTAGGTTGGAAAAGTAAAATTACATTCTTAAACGTGAGTTTAGATTTGTCGACCAATTGTTCAGGTTGTTGACTGAGGAAGGGGGAGAGTGAGGGTAGGCATTGTGTTGGGGTCACTGTGTCAGCAAGCCTCTCCAGCAGATTTTTATTGTTTTTAAGATCTAGAGCTTTTTGTAAAACATGGGCTGTAGCCTCAAACGCCCAGGCCAAACAACAGCCCCGATTATCAGCTTAAAGGATCTTCAAACAGATATATCAGTCTGGCGCTAGAAAGCATAACATGCGTTTGAGAATCGTTCCCAGCGATTGGGTATTTCTCTTTTTCCTCCCTAATGGTTCTCGTCAATAAGCTTTAGGTTTGGCTGTGGAGGGTCCCGCTATTGGGCTGTTTGCTCTGAGTCAACTTTATTCTGGCAGCTGATGAGCATTCCCTTAAATTCACCTCTGCCCCCACCCAAACCAAACCCATCCCTACACTGGGAAATAATGTCAATCAGTGTCCGCTTCTGGCCTTAATCCTCTCTGACATAGCCACTAAAGAGAAACACATTTCTTCCCTCGCCCACCGAAGCCAAAGCACGGTCTCATGTATACTTACATGACTTATTAAACTTCTACTCATAGCAAGTGGTCCATTCTGTGGAAAGGAGAAAAAAGCAATGAGAATGAGAATGAGAGGGAAGCATACACATCAATGGTGTAATGTAGTCCGCCTTTAGAGGGCTGTCGGAATGAACACACACGCTGCCAGTGCTGGTATTAAGCATGATTGTGAGTCTATGCCAGGTGCCACGGGTCTTACAAGGATTTGGCGTTTCCTCAGTTTTCCATGAAATTACTTGCTTTCTGAATGACCCGCTGCCATTTGGTGTCCAGCAAATCACCTTTTGCAGGCTAAATAGTGAGTCATCACTGAGAGAGCTCTGCATTGTCCACTAATGTGTGAACGCTAAGACCCAAGGCTGTTGCCCCTCGCAGCTGTCTTAATTGCGCTAATCAAGCAAGAACGGGTCCCACGCTGCAAAGGTTAATTATTAACTGAAAGAAACTGGAACTACTTCACAATGTATTGACATTTGTTTCCGTTCCAGAACTGGAGAGCCATTTGAAATAAAAGAGGGAAATCAGTCTCATTTTCATGCAGCGTTTGCTGCTGGTATGCAGATTTAGGGGTGGTTGACATTTAAAAGTGGTTAATTGTGCAAGTCTTTGTTTTAGATTGGAAAGGTCATGGCATAGGAGCCACTTTCATCATTTGAGCTAAAATACAGAATAGGAAAAAGTCAAGGTAAAATGAAACAACTCCTGCAGCAGTTTAGTCTGCGCCACGCTGAACCTCCTTTTAAGTATGCAGTGAAGGTTTCAAACGGATCCCCTGTGTGCGGGACGAGCCAGATGATGGACGACTGAGGTGCATCACATTTCTCTTGTCAAGTAGGGAATGATGTACAATGTCTGTATTTGTGTGAATTTTTAAAAATCAATTTAAAGGATAAAAGGAAAGATATTTTTACCCTATAGTGTACCCTATAATGGAATTCAACTGAAAATGATAAACATCACCATTTACTTTGGCTTCTACAGTTTGAGATGCTATATATAATTATAAATTTGATGTGTTGCTTTAGATCTCATCTACACGATGTCTGCATGTTGCCCCTCATTTGAGCCACAGTTTACACAGATTAAAGATCAGCTGTCATTTCATTCGGGTTTTTTTTTTGCTCTTGCTTGGTATCAGATTAGGGAATCACACAACAGCTCCAACAGTAGGAGGGTGATGAGTCACATTAAGTGTTAGCACTAACACAAGATCAGCTAAACACGCTTGGAGGAGAGCACTAACTGCCTGTTAGGTCAGTCGGTTATGTCATCTAACAAACACCACTGCTAGCTAGCTTTGCATGACTATGGCTTTGAACTCACAACCTCCCGGTGATGGAGCCTAGCAGCTCTTATGTCTGCTTTTACTGGTTTTCTTTGTATGTATGTCACTCTTGATAAGAACACCCACCAATTGCCGTAAATGTAAATGGAGTTAGATGGTTGCACCACTTGGAGCCCTTAAAATGACAGTTATTGCTTCAAAAGATCAGAATCAGAATCAGAAAACTTTATTTATGCCGGAGGAAATTGTTCAATACTGCCATACTTCTTACTCCATACAGGCCACTTATGGAAACGAATCTGCACAAACAGCCCTGTTTGAATCCACTGTATTTGTAATACCCCAGGACCTCGTTTACATACATCTGCATATTCTGTCTATTGGAGTTCAGCTCCAACCATTCATGCTGAAGTTTTAAGGAGTGTTTCCATTCCATTTGAAAGACAAGTGAACCTTTAGAGCAAAATATAACACTGTTAAGAACTTTTAGCAACATTAGCATTTTTGCTAAACTCTTCCTTCAAGGATAGCACTGTTATCATCCTCATTTTGGTTTGATGATTAGCAACAATCAAAAACTCCTTCAAAGGAACTCGATTGTACAAAAAATGATATTCATAATGATATTCAAGTCTTTTTGCAAGTCACATGGTCAACAATCCACCAACATGTGACACATCTTGTTTTTTCATGTTGCCTGAATGGCAGGATGTCTTTCACTGCAGCACCCCTGCCCTGTCAGACACGCTTCCTCCTTGCCAGAGAAGGGAGAAAGTGTGTCTTTAAAAAATGTGCCTGAAAGCTTTAGCTGTGCAGCGAGTGATCTGACTTCGTCCTCAATCAATAACTCCAAATGGGTTTGTTGGGAGCACAGGCGTGTCTAACTGCTGGAGCAGAGGATGCACAACATGCTTACACCTCTGAGATCATGCTCTGGTGTGATTTTCCTGGGTGGCTCCACAGTGCGGAGGGAAAGATCAGTGACCGTGGCTGACCCCTGGGTTTGATCCCTCAGAAAGTGCAGCAGAATGTTAAGGCAAGACTCCCACTCACTTCTCCCTGAGTTAAAAAGAAAAGCCTTTAGCATGAAAAATCAGATTTTCTTACATTGCATTATGTTAAAGTATGTAATTTTGTACTCCCTAGTCCAGACAGTCCATACAGAAATAAAACTTTAGCTGTGATCTTTCAAAACTTTTGCATTTACATCTGACCCTACAGCAGTCAAGCCCATTCAGCACTGAAGTTATTAGTAGAGTTTTGGCCCAGACTGCTTTTTTGACTTGGACACAATATAGGGCAGCCAATCAGAACAGTCGTCATTTAAATATACTGGTCTTAAAGACACAGCAACCTATTTAATTGTAAGGCATGTTAAAAGGGAGGTAATACATTTTGACTGTAGACTGATTTTAGTACATAAAACCACACAAACGTCATTTGTGGACTGGTAGCCTAGTGGTTAGGACGTTCTTGGAAATACCTTTAAAACTTTGTGTATCTCTGCATCGAATGCAGTAATCTTCCTTAAAACTAAAGGACCCACCCTCACCATCCACATCACGGCCACTTTATTGGAAACCCCTACCTTGTACTTCCACTTACTGACCATATTTTTAGAACCCCCTACTTCGTTTTTCCACTCACTGGCCATCTACCTTATAGGATCACTATGTAAGTGTACAATTACAGGCTGTAGCCCAGCTGTTGCTAGACAGTTTGTCAGCTGCCTTCTGCACCATTCAACACTGGCCAGTTTCTGACCACATAATCACTGTTTATAGGATATAATAGGGCAGTGGACTGGTTTCAACACAGTAGGGTCACTCACATAGAAGTAGTGATTAATGTACTAGCATAACTGGCTAGAGTTTTTACACACAATAACAAAATTCAGCCAATAATGTCTCAGAAACTGACCATTAATGAAGGCCTAGAGAATGATAACACAAACTGTCCTGGAGCTTCAAGGTAGGTGTTTCTGAAAATGTGGCTAAGTGTCATTACTTAAATTATTTAAATTTTCAAGCACTGATCAATAATTCAGATAATCAATAATTCAAAAGTTTTGTGAGGGCATTGTTTGCAAACAACTTTCAGAGTACACAAATATGAAATCAATAAACACTTAGGGGAGCTAAACAACTTCATACGTCATCTACAGAGAACACACTAAATATGTATGTGACTATATCTCAGTGTTTCTAAAAATAAAGTGAAGGGGGGTGTTGCATGGTTGGGCCAATCTCTTGACTTGTATCTCAACTGAAATTTTTGGAAGGTTTTGGTATTGCAGATCCATTAAATTGACCTTGTGCTGCTTATAGCGAGGCACAGTCCTGTTGTGCACGTTTTGACAATAATGTTTGGAGGAAGAAGGTTTTGCATGTATGATCCCAGTACAGCATGCCCACAGGGAAGTATGGTGGTGGGAGTATCATGAAGTTGAAGTTTAAGTTTGTCATATGTACAGAGTACAGTGTACAGAGTACAATGAAATTCTTACTTGAACACCCTCTTCACAGATAGAACATA
>JBBPDC010000017.1:7917272-7932320 GCA_037974485.1 Hemigrammopetersius urotaenia
GCGGAGTTAGTTTACTGTAGGAGCTGAGAAACCCGTTCTCAAAGACTTACTTTTAGTCATTATTTGGGTAGCACACACATTCTGAATGCCTTCGGCAGAAGTCAAATGAGCCATTTTAGTCTAGATTAATCTAGATTCATTCCAAGATTACAGTGAGATTAATCTAGATTTAAAAAAATGAATCTATGCCCACCGCTAGTATATACTCATTGTTGCTATCGGGATACTTTTAATGTTCATGAAACAATGTTTGCTTTAGTAACTTTGGCCCATTTCTGTTGGTCTATTTGTGATGAAATGTTCACACAACTGGATGCAGCTGGTATAGTCATATTATTCAGAATAAATAAAGAAATATATAAAACAACCATCATCCAAACAAAGAGGATATATTCTCCTGTTGCTGTGAATCAGACTGGACTGAAACAGTATGATCTCTGGAAGCATTTGGGTTTAGATTTCTGGTCTCACACTCCATGCCCTCGCTGCCCCACTGCACAGGTGGATGAATATGAAATCAGTTCTGAGCAAGTGAGGTTATTTCAGCCTTCAGGAATTTCTGGGAGCCCAGTCCTGATGGGTATCTTTACTGTCAGCTCTCTCTTGCTTTGTCTTCGGTGTTATTTCGCCACTCTTACGAGGGCACATCTTATTTGGGTCAAACCATTCTATTGTGTTGATATTCCTGTGTACCTGCATTTTGAAGCAATCTTTTTCCAGCGTAACTTTATCAAGTGTGTGTTCTCAGCACTTTCTCACCAGATTAGCCCACTTTTGCCGAACAGATTTGATGTGTAAAGAAAACAGTGAAAAGGAAGTCAGGTGTAAGATACAGGATACTCCAGAGGGATCATTTGCACAGACATGTATCAACATTGTTTTCATACTAAGCTTATCAAAACCCAGGAATGTAGACAAACGCTCACATCTCCAGCGAGTACACGATACCAGCACGGCTGTTAAAAGGACCGCCTGCCCGCAGGGAGCTCCCACGTTTTCGAGGAGTTTGTGAAAAACGGTGATGAGGGCTGAACATCACAGGCTACCTTGTGTGGTTTCCATTTGTAAACAAAGTTAACTTTATGACCTGCATGGAAACTCTATGGTATGGAGAAACCATTAAAACAATGATGGAGTCCTTTTAACACCACATCTGTCCCACTGCAGTCTCCGGGGTGCCGGTATGAGTTAGCAGATGGAGTTTGACTGAGGACCTCTGGAAGCCACACACTACACCAGTTTCCTTGTTGAATACTGAGTAATGTGGAGTTCACACAGGGCTGGCATGTCTAAACAGACAAACTAAGGAGGAACTTTAGGAAGGGCAGCAGTATATGATACCTCCACCCCTCATCCCAACATCTGGTTGGTCCTTCTGGTGCCCCATGACAACACTGGACTACAGAATCAGAAAACCTCATGGATCCCAGAGGATATTGTTTGTGTTGTGACTGAACAGTCACACAGAGACATAAAGACAAGACCAATATAAAACAGAAAGTCAAAAATAAAGTCAATTGAACACTTCTAATAAAAATACTCTGTACAAAAATATACTATGGTATATACACAAAATGCTGGGCCGTAAATACAATAGATAAATAAATAACTGCTAAGTAATTTATTAGTATCACAAATAGTGGTTTGAAGTAGCATATAATAGAGATCAGTAGTAAATAAGTAATATTGGCATAAGTAGTGATATTGCACATGGTAGGACTATTGCACATAATGATAATGATTTAAACCCAACAAGAAATTTGCAGTGCTGCATTTTTAAACAAGAGACACCAGAGACAAGATTATACCTGAAGTACAGAGTACTGTAATAGTATTATTTACAAAAAGTGCAGATATAAGAAAATGTCCATATATATATATATATATATATATGTATGTGTGTGTGTGTGTGTGTGTGTGTGTGTGTATAAAATGATACAGATGGGATGATGAGTGATAATTCATACACCTATTATTTTTCCGAATAGAGTGTAAGTATTTGACGTACACAGTGACAGAGTGGTGGTGAGTGGAGGTAGTACTGCTTGTACAGAAATTGTGGGTTATAAAGTTTCCAGTAAGGTCAGTACTTAGTGTGATGACATTTTTAATATTAACTTTGATATTGTTTAACCATATATTACTAACATATCACTTAAATGGGCCGTTTAACCATTTCTGTGTTGTGTCAATGTTAAAATGGCATTTATTATTCAGCAGTCAATGATTTGGGACTTCAGCACCCATTTTATTTTGAGAAATAAAGCTTTTAAGAATTACCCACTTGTGCAATGAGACGACTTCACTGAAAAGGATCATCTGATGTAAGTAAAGACATATGCGGTATTCTTACAACAGCTCGGGGATCGCATAATTTCCTGCCTGTACGTAAGTATTGTACCTTAGTCTACAGCAGAAGATAAACAACCCCCCCCCCCACACACACACACACATTTGCCATTTTTCCAATTTGCTTCCAATTTGTCTTGTGCTGTAAATGAGTTACTGCAAACCTGACAGATCCGACCTAATTGATCCTCTGCGGACAAGACGAGAGCCCGACGGCCTCGGCCTGGCATTTGAAATTCTTGTCACTCATAAGATTTTCTTCTCTGTGACCTTTCCTTCAGCACCCTTCAACTCTCCGGAAACACTGTTTGCCCTGCGGACAGGCACGGTTCTCGAAAATTGTCTCTGACCCGCGCAATTAAATTAGTGATTGAGCGAGGATCCGGCTGCCCTCCAAAATACATACATATTTAATTCCTCTGTGCACTATATCAAAACCTCAAATTATAATGGCCCTGTTTGTTTCCAGCCGTCCAGTAATTGAAGTCAAATCATCTCCCCCTTTTTGTCAGTCAGAAGAGTCTAGAATAGCTCGGCTTGGACGAGAGAAGAGCTTTGTGGTCGCGCGGTGTGGAAGTGTGGGCCGCAGCCTGAGGTGGAGGGTGATTGGTTGACTGATGGCTCTGGAGCTCAGTGGAATTGTCCCCACTTCTTTAGTCTCTCTGTGCTCTGACATGGAAAGCCAATCGTGCCCTGAGTCGGGATCACTGCTTCCTGCTGGATGACTGGAAGTGAGACAGATGGACACCGAGCCGAGCTCACCACGGGGTAATCTTCCATGGACATGAACACATATCTCTATTAATAGGCCTTCCGTCAAAAGCATAATTGTGAGCATCCAGTACCTGGACACCTTCCTTACCTTCATATGTAAATCCTAAGAAGCTGAGTAGCATGTTGTAGTTTTGCATCAAAGGCCCCATGTCCTACCTTTTTCCATGTACTGTATGTTTATGTCTTGTAATGTTCATGTGGCTTTATGCACCAAAAACCCATTTCTTTTTCCGATCTTATTGTGCCCCTGAAACAGGCTGATTTTGTTACTGTGCTTTTAAGGCTGATATGTTTTTATGAGCTCTATTCTGATTGGCTACCTTGTAATTATCGCCATTTAAATGCAGTCTGGATTGAATCCCTGCTAATTTCAGAGTGAGTGGGCGTGGCTAAACTGCCGGATAAAAAAGCGGATGTGTGTTCATTTGTAGGCTTTTATGACAAAAAACTGTGAATATCTGTATATAGAGCTTATGGGAGTAATCAATATGTTTTGAAACTCTTTAACAAAAGGAACATTTAGATACATAGACCTTTTCATGAAATGGGCTCTTTAATAATATCTCACTTGCATCTGAAATGAACAACTATATTCTATCAAAAGTGCAGATTCTATCTGATTAATCCCGTTTGTGTTTGTAAGTAGAAGATGAGATGTTTTTTTTTTTGCCTCTTTAGATTTGTTGTAGTCATGTGTGAAGTTAAGTGAAGCGAAGTGAAGCCTGAACACACCACAACACACAGAGTGTGAAATTCTTTCTCTGCATTTAACCCATTCCTGTCTGCCACCAGCGAGGGTCGCCTAGGGAACAGTGTGTGGGGAGGGTACCTTGCTCAAGGGTACCTCAGTGGTGACCTTCACAGCTGGGATTTGAACCCACAACCCAGCTGGACAGAAAAATAATTTCACATTATTACTGTTTTTTTTTTTGTCATTTCTCAACATCAGCACAAAGTTCGTACTGTAAAAGATAGTCAGTTGGATTTGAATGTAAGCGCATGACTTTAAATAGCAATGCATGTGTTTAGAATTTCACATACTATGTTAAAACACCAATAACAACCCTGGACTTCAATAGGATCAGCCAGTGGTTAAAGAGTAATGCTGGGTGGAGGTTTTTTTGGATTGAAGAGCTTATTACTCAAAAGTAGTTTCCATTCTTGCCCGATTTATCTCTGAAAAAAAGCTCCTCCTGTCCCACCAGTCTTGTGCAGCTTATGTAGGGAAATTAGAGCATTAGACTCTTGGGTGATGGAGTTTGGAGGCTTGTAGGCTGGCGGTAATCTCATAGAGGAGAGAGACTGGAGCTGTCACAGTGGCGGGGGAGAGCCGGGTACATGGATGATAGGGAGAGAAATGTAATATAGCTCAGACACGGAGCACTAAAAGGCCAATTTATCTGTGCTAGGTTAGAGGAGATAGCCAGAGCAGAGAGGTTGGTCTGTGGAGTCAGCTGCGAAAGGTCTCGCTCTCCAAGAGCGATACGGCCCTGCACAGATAACTGATAGAGACGGGTCAGAAGCGATGAGATGCCGGACTAAACTGACTAAACTACAGTATAATGGATACAGCATGTCAGTGTGTTACAAGGAAACACCGCAGCGTTCAAAAATAATGAATATTGTTTTGTCTGGTCATTTGTGTGACCCATTAAACCACAGGCTTCCATCTATGGGGCCACACTCTGGTCGCTCATTCTCCTAAATACAGAGCTAACTGTGTTGGTCTCACTTTATTGGGATAGTCCTTTATAGTTTCAAATGTCCAAATGATGAACAAATGATCTGAACAGATAGAGGAAATGGTAGGATTAGCATCAAGGGTGAGGATTTAGACCAGGTTTTTTCAGGTTTGTGTAGAGAAGCATTAAGGTGTATTTAATAAATAGTTATCTGCGAGGTTAGCATCATTAGAGCATCTGCGCTTAGCTATTCAAATAAAGTGTTAATATTAAAGGAACAGTTTGACAAAAGATTTTTAGATGCGTTTGATGTTTCAAGATGCTTCTTTTGTTTAGAACTTAACATAACTTTTTTTTTTTTAATTATTATTTTTTTATTATTATTATTTGCCATTTGCGCATGCGATCAGCAGTCCATGCACATTGGAATTCTTGTGCAAAGCTCTCAGAGTCAAGTTACATTTTTATAATAGGTAGAAAAGACAAAAAATAAGAGCAGAGAATAGGGCACTACTGATAGTATATACCATATAAAACACTGTACAAAGAGGGTGGTAATATCTACACAAGGAGAAAGATAAAGGTTTTTTTTTTTAATACAAGTTCTCACCAAGGGGAATCCAAATAGCATTGCAGATATTGCACTGCTGGCAGCCTTATTAGACAACAGGGTCTGTTTTCACAAAGCACCTGAGGAGGAGTTTGGAACTACAGTCAGTTTTCATGGCAACAGGAGTCTGTCTTGTAAAATATTACTCCCATCAGTAGAGAAATGTTTCACCAAAGAATAAAGACTGTCAGTCAGAATAACTTTGTCCTGACTTGCAGTGACCCCTCCGTCTAAGGGGCAAGTGGCTGGCAAAATGCCCCACACAGAACCGCCTGACCCCTTCACTGGGATCAATCATTCAGGCCTGTATTGTTCTCTTGGCAGACGCCACCTAATTCTTGCCCACTTGTGGAGAATATGAAGGATGACTCATCTGACCATTACATTGTTTTTCCACATCTGTGTAGATCATTGCCTGATGTTTATCACCCCACTGCAAAAATCATTTCACAAAGTAGAGAAGGTGCATTGAAATGCGAAATAAAAGCATTCATTGAAATTGAAATGAACGACATCTAGATGCTTAAATGCACTAAATGTACCAAAGTTCTTTGAATGCTTTATACTTTATAACTGAGTCGTGGCAACGTGGTCTTACACAGAGACTTGGATGAAATAGTCTTGTACTGAGTGCTTGTCTTATCTTACTATTGTGCTTGAAAGCAGAATCTATTATTCTTTTATCATGTTGCTGTGCTGTGTTTACATATATATTTTACTGGCCTTAAAATAATGACCTAATCTTGTAATAACAGCCTGATAAGTGACTTGATTTGTGTTTTGAATGATTTAAATGAAGGCGAAATTTCTAACTGTGACTGATGAATGAAACTGTTTTTAAAACAAACATAAATATCTCATAGTGCTTTTTTAAGACAAGTAATCTTATAATAGAATGAAAAACAGATTGCCTTGAAATGAGATAATTCTACGGTTTCTTTGCAGAGGGGGACTCTTGGATGGTCATTTTTCTTTGTAATGAGGGGTTGTTGCTCTGCGGCCGTACTATAATATCTGCTCTTGCTGACAGTCTGATCACCTCCTGCATTGACGTTCTCGGTCACCTGAGTAACAGCTGCGCTTACATATCACACTAATGTATAGGCATCACGCTCACTGAATGTGCACTTTCAGGCGTAGTTTCCAGATGTTTACTGATGTCTTTACCAGAGATCTAAACACAGATGTTCTTTCAGTCATTGTTCCTGCTGAAACACCGGCTGGTTGAGCCGTCACTGTCAGCGGAGCTCCGGAAACGCAATGCTCGCTCGTCTTCTCGATCATCTTGATGCAAAACTAAGGCTCCTGTGCTGGGCTCCTCACCATTTTATATGCATCATAGAGAATGATAGTACATTCACTGATTAACTGTATCATGCAGCACACCTGTCTGTAAAGACACTTTGACAATCTCGGTTCCTTTAAATGAGCTTCGAGTGAGAATAGTACCAAATTACACCTTATTTTTCTGCTATGCACCAATAACTGTGGTTCATTATGCAACATGTTTCTTTAGCAATAGTATATGCTGGAATGGAACGCATTATTGAAGTCTTCTGCAGTTCAATAGTCACTTGATTAGAACCTGTAAAGAGTAAAGAGTAAAATAAATTGAGTGAAATTCTGCTCTGGATTTAACTCATTCGCCAAGTGAAGCAGTGGGCAGCTAATGACACAGCGCCCAGGGAGGGGTGTGCGGGCACAGTACCTTGCTCAAGGGTACCTCAGTGGTGTTACTGGCAGTCTTGGGATTTGAACCCTCATCATAGGGGCAGCTCCCTAGCCACCAGCAGCCACCAGCCTAATAAGGAGTGAGAAGATATTCCCCTCGTTCCCCTACCTTTCATCTTGCTTGCACACCTTTGTCCAAATAAGGACAGTTTGGCCGAGTTTCCCAGTATTCCTGGACAGAAGAACAGGGTGTGGAGGCAACATTTACATGCAGACATATGGCTGTGTCCAACTTGGCTCAACCTTTCTGACTTCCAAGCACCCACAGGGAGGGGAGGAGTATCCCAAACTGTACAGAACCGTGGGCAGCACTCAACAGCGTTCGAGTTCTTCTTGATGGACAGCAGATGAAAATGACCTGGCCTGGTTTTTCTAGCTGGCAGAGAAGGTGAAATAAGAGAGCAAAAAATGAAAAGACTGAAATGATCTACAATTGGAACCAGTGAGACACATAGAGCGTTGGCCTAACAAGGCAGAAGGGAGAGTGCAGGACTGCCTGGATGGGGAACAAAGGCAGAAAGGAAAAGAGAGATTTCTGCAGATAAAGGTATAGAGAGCGCAAATGGAGGGAGGGGTGTGTGTGGGGTGGGGGGTAATCCACAGGTTTGACCTTGCAGGCCTGATAGAAGCTTTGGTTGGGGAGAGTGACTGAATCAAGCTCGTGCCAGACCAAGCAAGCTGTGTCCTATTTACTGATTTGGGGCAAAGCCAGATTGTCCTTATACACGGCCAGGGGAACAGATATCAGATCACTTTAACCATACGGCTCATTATCTCTCCACAGTCTATTTGTGTAAGCCTAAGGTAGGTTAAGGCCAACAATATCAGCATGCAGTGAGAGCCTTCGCCAATGCCGGGACTAGTTTTACTGCAGGCTGGCACATGTCTTACATTCTAAAGGTTATGTTTACGTGAATGGAATGCTGTTCAGTTCGATTGACCAGTAAACCTCTGAAATTCAACATGGGAGCGGAGATCAAAATGCCTCCAGCAATGACCTCCACTGCTTTGCTGCTCTTGCTATTTTATCATTACGTTCACTTTGTCCACTCTGTTCTGTGTGTAACCCATTATGATCAGTGGGCTTTGAAGAACCGAATAACTCTACACAGCTCTACAGTTATTGAGCGGATGATGACTGAGAATACACAGCAAAGCATATTTATTTTAATGTCATGCTATAGAACCAGCTGGTGAAATAATTGTAGTGTCATTAAAACAGCTCCCGAAAGAGCACACCAGCTTTTGGTGGAAATGTCTAAGGGGATGCAAGCGAGTCCAAGAGATTATGTGTTAGCAGTATAGTGTGATATGAGTGGGTGGTCTAGGCCTAGTGGGTAGAATACTTGCCTCTGGACCAGAAGGTCATGGGTTTGAATCCTACCTTCAGCACACCACCACTGGGTTCCTGAGCAAGACCCTTAACCCCAGGTTGCTCCAGAGAGACTGCCCCCTGTAGTTAGGGAATGGAAGTCACTTTAGATAGAAGTGTCCACTGAATGCAGTGAATGTAAATGGGTAGTCGGAATTGGCTTTAGCTGAAATCAAATGTGGTTATACAACACTGCTGACTTTAACAACACAAATTAAATTATGCTAATGCCTAACTGGACAAAGAAAGAAAGCAAATAACATGGTTTCTGCATTTAACACTGCTGAGCACGGGAGCACACAACTTGTAAATCCTCAAGATTTCATAAATGTGTCCGGTTCTTATAAAGCTCACCAGGTTCTTGGAAACTGACCTTTTTATGATTTTGAAGTTTAAAAATAATGATTTAAGTCATGATGCACAGTACATAGGCTGTGTCCACTGAAAGTCTGAATTATGTCATGCATTGTTGCTGCTGGAGTATCTCTTTAACCAGCAATGAACTAAATACAGTACTATGACATTTCTTCTTCAAAGAGTGCAGTATTTTAAAAAAGTGGCAAACTGAAAAAAAAAACAGGATTAGAAACTCGTATTGAATCATATTTTATGTTTGAGAAGCTCACAGGATTTAAGAAGCATTCCACTTTGTGTACTCTAAAAGGATGCATCCAGTCCCACCTTCAGTTGTCCACCTTCTCCTCAGGCAGATGAGCTTCCTCCAGGCCTTTGCCCAAAGCTTCATACCGTGCTGGAGGCTGGAGGCAAGCCAGCGAGGCTCTTTTAATGATGGAATTACTGTTAGTGATGTGAAATGAACACACCAGAT
The DNA here is from genome assembly GCA_037974485.1 of Hemigrammopetersius urotaenia. NCBI lineage: Eukaryota > Metazoa > Chordata > Actinopteri > Characiformes > Alestidae > Hemigrammopetersius > Hemigrammopetersius urotaenia. Next base: position 7,926,620 of record JBBPDC010000017.1, read on the forward strand.
CGGGTTTGTGATTCCCCATTATCTTTGCCCTGCTGGGGAATCTCGTGCTCACTCACAAACAATCGATAGCCTTTAACGCCACTGGAGCGCTGAAGGTAACCGACTGTGACATTCAGAGAGAGAGAGGGAAAGAGAAGGAGGGAGATGGATTCACTCCTCTTGCTAAATGCGGACTGTACAAACTTAAATGAAGGTTTTGAAGGACTGTGTCCATCTGCCGGAGCCATTCATTGTACGTATTGTAAGTCTCTAAATATTTAACTTGCATTAGATCGGCTGTGTGCTTTGGCAGGTTACCCTTGAAACCTGAGCAATCCTCTATCCAAACGCATTCCCTATGATTATTAATGAAGAGGTGGGTAAGCAGAGTTATTCCTCAATCTCAGTGTATTTATTCTCTGTTTAGTTACGCGAAACCTTTTCTCCAGAAGTATGCCCACATATTTGCTCATATATTCTCCATTCCAGTTGTTTGGCCAAACCCAAATGTCGGAGAGCCCTCAGTGTGTGTGTGTGTGTGTGTGTGTGTGTGTGTGTGTGTGTGTGTGTGTGTATCTCTGGGTGGGCCCGCTTGTTGATTCTCTCCAGGTATGGAGGGTATGGAGAGAGGTCACAGGTTCAACTCGGCATAATCAACCCAAGTTGAGATCTCGTCTCAGACCTACAGCAGCCCTGGCACTTCTGGAGGAGAAGTTCAGAAAAGAACCATTTGGACTCAAACTCTTTAGCCTTAAATGCCAAGCACGCTGATTGAGCTCCCCAACCAGCCCCCCATTACTCCCTGACACACAAACACACACACACACTCACACACAGTCTCTTGAAACCTCTTTCCCTAGAGAGTGAAGGAACGGACGGCCGGGAAGTGGATGTTGTCTCCATCAAAATGCGAGAGGCGCTTGGCACTCTACAGCACCCGAGCGTATGCTGACCTGACCTTCAGCCGTGCCAAGCGCATTCCTGAGAGCTTTCGGACCAAACTTTTTCTTCCTGGAGTTCTCAGGCCTGATGAGGTCGTTAACTCCTCGGGACATGGTCTGATTCTCTGGATTTTGAAGGCCATGGTGGGCCAGGTGGCACAGTGAAGGGGCAGGCCGGTAGCAGTAGGTCCAATCCTTTTTGGAGAGCTCAGCAATTTCTACCGGTTTCCCCTCTGGTTAAAATGATGGTGAATGTTAATGGCACTGTTGGTCTGAATCATTAAATCAAGGTCTTTTCAGAGGGCCACAATGACTTCCTGCATGGAGCCATTAGAAAATTCAAAGCCCCATGAATAGTTTAATCATCACAGAGAAACTAGGTTTGATTGTTGGACCATGTGTTGATTTTTTTGCTCGCTATTCTTGGCTTGTTTCTCGCTTTCACTACGTTTTTTCAGTTCCAGTAAAACATTTGTCCTTTGAGGGGCCTTTCCAGTGTGACAAGATGAAGTCGGTTCGGCTGACTTTCACTTGAGGCAGTGTGTCAAAACAGAAGAAATAGTCAGATCTCATTTCTCAAGGTCTGTCTTGCTTCTGCCAGGCTGTTATGGTTGTGACAGTAACATGTTGACCTGACTGTAGAGGCCTTTGCTGGAGCTTGTCCAAACGGCCTGTCTCCTGTTAAATTCCTAAAGCATGTAAAGCTGAACTTAAGATTTATTCTGCAAAAATCTGACATTCCCGTGTAAGTGAGGGCTTAGTGGAGTCAGAGGGCAGCGCTCCTTGGATGTATTCAGGCTCTGGCCATTAACCAGCTCAAGGAGGGCAGTCTAGATTAACAGGCAAGCTGAGGGGAGCAACTTGCATGACAAAGCTGGCAGGGGGTGGGGTGGAGGGTATGGGGGCTGCTTGGGACCTGATCAGATCATATTAGGTCTGTCCATGTGCTCCAGACGCCAGTCCTGGTGTAATGGTGGTGGTAGCAGAAGGTCATGGGTTTGAATCCTACCTTCAGCTTCCCACTACTGGGTTCCTGAGCAAGGCCCTTAACCCCAAGTTGCTCTGGGAAAACTGTTCCCTGTAGTTAGGAATGGAAGTCGTTCTGGGTAAAAGAGTCGGCTAAATGCAGCAAATGTAAATGCAATAGTATCTGTCACTGTCAGTGAGAGATACAGAGTTTAGATTAGGCCTACTGTTGTTGTTGGTGGTGTTGGTGGTTTTGAGGTTTTCTCAGGCTATCAGTCTAAACCCATCCACCCCTCCACCACCCACCCCATGACGTCAGGCCTGGATTGTAACTGTTCAAGGCTTGACTTGAGTACCTTCAAGTACAGAGCTTTGATCATAATGCACAAACTCATGCTGGTGTTGCAGGATTAGTCTGGTCACTACCTTCTCCTGGCCTCCCCAGTTTAGTTTGCAGATGTGCAGGAGGCATCATTAAACTCTAGGCCTTGTTTATGACTGACTCCGCAGATATGACTTTGAAGTTGGCATTTGATGATCGATGTATAGAGGTGGGCCGAGTATTAGCGCTTGATAGCGAGGCTAACCTTGCGCTTTTACCTCTTTATCTTGATGCGCTGATTAAATTTGGTCTGGGTGTGTGCGTGCGGCTGTTAGGAGCCAACGAGGGCTTCGGTAATGACCTTCTCCCGACTGTAATTTTTGGCATCTGTTTGCGCGTCTCGTCCCTTTCAATGTCAGTCAGTCAGTCGGTCAGCGGCGCTCTCAGTGCACCTCATTGTTTTGGCCTGGCTTGCACGGACAGGGCCATTTCCCTTCCCTCCGACCTCCTATTCAAAGCTTCCTTTTATTGGCCAATTATTTCAGACCCCAGATTCACACGAGACAATGACAGTTGAGTGAAATGGCAGGAAAAAAGAGGGCTTTGTACACAGTGCCAAAACAGTAGGCGAAAAGCGCACAAACACAACACGCCAGCCCCCACCATGAGCAACGCTGAGTTTAGACAGGCTTACTTATAGAGATTTGCTGTTGTTGGGGGGGCTTTAATAGTGAACCATGCATCTCTCTCTCTCTCTCTCTCTCTCTCTCTCTCTCTCGTTAATCTGCGGCTCTCTCAGGCAAGGATCTGGCCAGTCTCTCTGCTAAATGAAAAAGCAGCATGGAGGGGCCTTCTGGGCCATAACTCTTCACCTTTAGCCCGACTTCGGTCATCATTCTTCCTGCCTCTGTGAGTGTGTCGATGTGTGCATCTCTGGGGCAGGCGCAGCAGCTGTAGAAGCTTGTGAGTGTGTATCAGAGTGTGTGTGTGTGTGTTTTTGAAGTTGTGGGTGGGGTTGGTTGGAGCTCTGCTGCCGTGTGTTTGATGTGTATGAGAGGTTATGGTGGCACCGTGGCCAAGCACTGATGAGAAGCAACTACACAGCCGCTTAGAGAGAGCACCGCAAAGCCTCTGCCTCTGCCTCTGCCTCTGCCTCTGCTAAGTGGTCCTCATGATATTTTTACAATATGCAGCTTCAGTACATTCACTAAGCCTTATCTGGCAGGCAGGGGGTTCTTTTTGTTATTAATTGTCAGGCCTGCTGTCTTTAATAGTGTACACCATCCAAAAAAAGCTAACATACATTTGTGTTCACAGAGGAACCAGCAAAGAACCCAGAACATCATCCTTAAGGATCAGTTGAGGTAAGCTACTTTCACTTTACCAGACATCCCTGAGGTCCACTTAGAACATTCGTGTAGTTTTTTGTACCAAAAACAGTCATAATTCATTTTTATGTGTCCATTTTTAGCCTCTTATTCTCCCTTAGGATTAAACAGGCGGTTTTTGTTAGCCTGCTTTGTGTAAATAAACTCAGTTCTGATTGGCTTTTAAAAAGCAGCTTTGCTGAAACATTTCTTATAACATCAGTGCGAACGGTTGGGGCTAAACTCCTACGTGTTGATTATTTCTGGCATCACATTGTGAATCTGTTTATAAACTACATCAAACCATTATTGAAAACAAAATGCAAAAAATCAGCTTTCTATTATTTAGATTCTTTTAAATTAATACATAAAAAAGATGTAGAGTCAGGAGAGGGTTATGTAGTCTAAGAGCAATGTAACATGGTACAATTATGTTGACTATGTAAAGGAACTGTTGCAGTTCATTACATTTTTCTGAGAGTGTAGTCTATCAGGTTCACCTAACCTCCCATTAATATGATTTATGATTAAAAACAAGTTTTTAAAATATATTTGATGGCCAGGGCCACCTCCAGCCTTCCACCCTCATGCCCTGAGAAACACCACTGACTGAGACCGGCTAATTAAATCAGCTGATTAAGTTTGGAATGAAAACCTGCAGCCACGCAGGCCCTTGGAGGATATGACTGGACACCCCTGACCTAAGCTAACTTAGCAACTGTTTTCTAGCTTCATTCTTGAGCTTCTCAAGGACATTATATGTAAATGAACATGTGACCATATCATTACAGATCCAGTTCAGTTTTGCATTTATTTCAAGTTAGTATTTATTCATTTTATAATAAAAAGACATTTACATGAAATTAACGATTACATTCCATTCATTTTGACCACTGCTGTTCCACTGCCAGCCTCTCTGTCTGTCTCGCTCTCTCTCTCTCTGTGTGTGTGTGTGTTTGTGTGAGTGTGTGTGTGTACTTGTTGATGTAAACTGATACTTGCAGTATGGCTGCTACTGTAGCCGCCACACAGTGTGAAGAGTAAAGAGACGCAGACGTCTTTTATTCTCAGAGAAGTTCTGGCTGAAATTCAGAACAAAATACCCATTAAAATCTAATCGAGCCCCCTTGGGGTAGGCACTGGCATTTAACACTGTTGCCATCCATTTATTTTTACCCTTTCGAAAAAGCACTTGTGATTTCAGACGGAATGGCACTACAGGGTCTGTGCGGGTGAGTTTAACTGCCAGATCGTTTGCTATGTAACGTTACAAAAGCCATTATGATTTATTTAGACGATTTCTGACCTCTGAATTAGGACACATTTACCACAGAAAGATGAAAGAATCTACAGTGTCCCTTTACGCTCACCGGTCACATTATTAGATGACCTTATAGGTGCTGTTTGTACAGTTGCAGACTGTAGTCCATCTGTTTGCATGCATTTTTTGTCCTGTTTACTCTGTTCATCAAAGGTCAGGACCCAACAGGCCCACCAGGGATCTGATTTCATTGAATGGTGTTTCATTCTCAGCACAGCAGTAATGCTGACATGGTATAAAATATGGACAATCAGTATACATACAAGGCAGGGGTACCTAATACAGTGGCATGTGAGTAATTGTATGAAACCAATGTGACGCATCTTGACAAGGAGATGGAGAGCTAGGCCCAGAACTGGTTCCTATGATGCCCTTTGTGACCTTTGTAAATTAACACAGCTGTAAATTGACCCACCACTGCAAAATAAGATAAGCAAAATGATCTCACATCAAGAAAACCAAGCTTTCCCGTAATAAGTATACTTATATTCTGTGAGCATGTGGAAATTATGCTTCTTTTAAGAACAGTTGCCTCCGTTTTAAGTTCTTTCCTTTATGAATATTAACCATGGTTTACTACGATTAAATAACCATGATTTTCATGTTTTTTTGGGTAACTATGAAATGGTATATGTTAGGGGTGTAACGGTACATAGATGTCACGGTTCGGTACGTACCTCAGTTTGGGGTCACGGTTCGGTACGGTTCACGATACAGCAAAGTTAAGCAACAAAAAGGCTTGGTTTGTTTTCGTTTATTTTAAATAAACAGCAGTGTATTAACCACTAAACACACACTCTTGCTT
>JBBPDC010000017.1:7932420-7944080 GCA_037974485.1 Hemigrammopetersius urotaenia
GTAAAACTATGGGTAGTACCAAAGTACCATGGGGTACCATAGTAAAACTATGGTTACTGCATAAAAAACATAGGAAACCATAGTGAAGGGTTATGACACAAAACAAGTCCTCACCCATATGGTTATTATGCTTATAGTTATTTTATGATATTAAATCAGGGATACGTTTTTTTTTTTGCATGTTTCACAAAGTCACCTCCTCTTACATCACCAGACTGCAGGGAGTTTGAATTACACTGAGGAAAAACAGTATATATGTAGATTTGACACAGTAAGCCTGACTGTGGGGTAGCAGGCAATAAGTGACTGCTTGTACTGCTTATAGCAAGAAACAAACTGGTATTTGCATAATTGTAGGCCACTGTGTGTGTGTGTGTGTGTGTGTGTGTGTGTGTGAGAGAGAGAGAGAGAGAGAGAGAGAGAGAGCAGGTCATTCAGACACACTCAACCGGTTCAGGTGCATGACTCACACACTTGGATTTTGATATGAATTTTCCCCAGATGAAGAGTAAAGTTGAGAACAGCTGCTTATGCACACACCTTTATTTATGTTTCTGGCCTCCTGTAGAAAGATGCTTGATATGTGAGAGTGAGTGAGTTACAGTCCAGGAGGTGCAGTCCAGGACATCGTGTTTAACTCACCGTTTCCTCCTCAGTCCACATATAGTACGTGGGTGACAGGTGTGGTGTCTAAAGTTTGCCTCTTTAAGTGGGCATTATACTTCAAACAATGAAAGAACCGGAGTTACTAGAGACCCTTTGCATTGACACAGGCAACCATGTGACGTGGACCAATCAGAGTCATGGGAAGTCTCAGAATAAACAGTACAAACTGAATTCAAACCTCCACATTGTTTTGCCCTAAAAGACGTCATTTTGTTCCATTTCCGCTTGTAATATACCATCTGCTTTAGTTTTGCAGTGGGGCTAATAGGTCAAACTCTTTAAGTGCTGTACAGCTAATGTGCTACGGAGCTATTGTTTGTTTGTTGTGTCTTCTGTAGGCTGTGTTTACAAAGGATTTAGAGTGAGACTTTATCAGATACAGGGCGATTTGTGGCAGGGACTGTAGTCTGGACTTAATCTGGACTGTAATCTGCATTCAAATGCTACTTTGAACAAAACCCTAAAACAAACCCTGTTCTGTGTTTGTCTTGGCAGATTGACATTTGAATAACATTTGATTAAACTGCTCTTTTCAATCCTGAGTGACTAAAACAGCAGGAATGTTTTCTGTTCACTGGGCGGTTTGGTGCTGTTTGGTCTGCACTAATGAGGGATTTCACTTCTCTCTGCAACAGTTGCATCGATACTGGAACTTTAATTCAGCATCAGTATCTGCTATAGAGAAAACTGATTCCATGGGGCAAAGTGACACACACACTATATGGGCAAAAGTATTGAGACGCCTGAACCTTGCACCTACAGGGACTTTAATAACACTGCATTCAAATCCATAGACTTTAAAATGGCGTTGGTTCCCATCAGCTTCCACTCTCCTTGGAAGGCTTTCCACAAGATTTTGGAGTTTCTGTAGGAATTTGGATGTAAAAATTCTCACTGCAAAGTCTCTAACACCAGGACAGTGAGTGACATACCGACTGAAATTCTTCCTGGTCTTGCATTTACACGTGTTCACCACAAATAAAAACAGATCCTCAGTGTACAACCGCAGTAAAACACACTAATGTTACCCCTTGAGCTCAATGACTAAATTAGGCATCTTTCAGCAATCCTCCTCTCCTGCCGTGCAGACAGCTGCAGGCTGAGGTGGTGTTAGTCCTGGATGTTTCCGAGGGAGCAAATATTGGAGAGATAAATGGAAGGAACATATATCAGCCTCTTGGTGTAGTGACTGCTCTTATCCTGGTAGCCAGCTAGCTGTGCTTATGTTCCCTCTTACCGTGAATGACTAATATTTACCGAATTCCAACAGTGTCTGACGCTTCAGGATGTAAGCACAAGCGTACGGGGCACATGAGAGAAACGACTTCTGGAATTTGGACGTGAAACTACATTTCGCCCAGAGAAGCCTGTGCTTCTGTGTACATGCCTCAGGTTTACCTAAACACGGAAACATTAAGAAATTCTTTATTTGTCACATGGGCAGTTATACAAATAAAACATTTTGTGATTTGTGTCCCCGAAACGTCCTTGAGATACTGCAGTATAGTTAGTATAAATTAAATTAAAGAGAGCCTGAAAGTGTAAAACAAATGATTAAATATATAGAAATGATTAAATATATAGAAATATATAGAAAAATATATTCAAATGCATTTACGGCTTTTAGCAGACACTTTTATCCAGAGCGACTTCCATTCCCTAACTACAGGGGGCAGTCTCCCTGGAGCAACTCAGGGTTATGGGTCTTGCTCAGGAACAGAAAGAATCCTACCCACAAGGCCACCTATACTTGTATACATAATACCTGTATACTTGTAAACATAACAACATAACAAGGGGCCCACAGTGGTGCAGTGGGTAGCACTCATGCCTCCATCTGGGTCCAGGTCCTCTGTGTGTGTGTGTGTGTGTGTGTGTGTGTGTGTGTGTGTGTGTGTGTGTGTGTGTGTGTGTGTGTGTGTGTGTGAGGAGTTTGTATGTTCTACTCACGGTGGTGTGTGTTTCCTCCGGGGTCTCTGGGTTTCTCCCAAAGACGTGTTGGTGCTTAATTCCCAAGGTGTGTTGGGGATTCTGATTTGACTGTAGGTGTGAGGAGTGTGTGAGGGAATGCTGTGTGTGTGTGTGTGTGTGTTTGTGTGTGTGCACCCTGCGGTGGGCTGGTGCCCCACACAGTGTGAATCCCTGCCTTGTGCCCGTAGACCCCGAGATCTGGGTACCCGCGACCCTAGTAAGGATGAAGCGTTTACAGAAAATGAAACAAAGTATAAACATGACCTGAATAGAATAGAATATGCACTGTACCTTGTGGTGGTTTGCTGTTGATATAGACTTCCTGTAGACTTTAATAACAGACGGCAGGTGATATACAGTGGGGTAGAGAGTTCCTTGTATCTCCATTCAGGCGGTGATCAGTATACTGGTGGTGCTGAATGCTGAGTGGTTGGAACTCCTCCTTTGAGGCTATTGATCTTCATGCACTTTGCCGCCTGTGACAGTAAAACATTTGTTCCCATTTCTTTAATTGAATCTACTCAATATGAGAAGATAAGACAGTTTGACAGGCAGAAAATAGTAATTTTGCACCAACAAAGCAATTCAAAGCAAAATATGAAGCAATGATCGAAGGCTCAAGCCTACAGTGTCACAGTCTCATTATTTTTCTTCATCTTGTGAACACAGCGGCCACCCTTTCCATTTCTGTTTCCTTTCACAACGAACTGATCAATACAAATGGTCCGGAATGACTTTGAATGTTTGTCCATTAACTTACATTAATAAAGAATGTCTCAAAAAACCTTCACTACCCATATTTTCTTCCTGTCCCTCCACAATAAGAGTCCCCCAGTAAAAAAAAAAAGGCAAACAAAAACATACTTATTCAGTATAACATGATAAAAACAGTATAACAGCCATTGTGCCACAGAACACTGGGTATCAGTTCAATGGGGACAAAGCATCTCTAATAACTGCTGAGGTTTAACTTTGGGATCATTTTATATTAACTTTGAGAGAATTTAATATGTGGTCTAAGATTTGAACTCCTGACACGGCTGTAACCAGCGTTCATGTCTGTCAGTTTGACGGTTACCAGAGTTAGTTATTAAACTCACTTCATTTTCGGCCCTCGTCCCGTTAATGTATAAACACACTGTAAACTGTGAAAGCAGCAGGGAGTGCTGCCAGGCACGGAAATCGATTCAGATCATTGTCCTTGAAGGGAAAATAATAACACAAGGCAATAATCTTATTGAACATGCACAGGCCAAACTTGCCCTTCTCTCTCTCTCTCTCTGTCTCTCTCTCTGTCTCTCTCTCTCTCTCTCTCTCTCTCTCATCCTTTGCCCAGAGACGGATATTTGGCCTTGTAGCTTTCTTTGGTGAGATCTATGGCATCAGACAAGTGGTCTCGCACTTAAAGGATGCTGAGCACTTTTGAAGTGCCGGGATCAATTAAGCATTCTGCCATTACAGTGCTATAGATTCAGGCCCAGGGCTCGAAGAGAGAGAGTGATGGAGCCCATAAAAACCTATAAAAGTGCCACGGTTAATTGGGAGCGATCGGAGAAGCCCTTAGAGAGCCACGGCGTTGTTTTGACTTTCAGGCAAGTAGCTCCCACACGGAGCATAATCAAGCACCTTGTGATCCGAAGCACCGAGAGGCATGTTTGAATTGAGATGAAAGTGTTGAACGTATGACAGTTTGTATTAACTCAGCCTTCATAACGCATTAGCAAGGACTAAACAAGGCATTCAAACGAACGCGGAGCTGCACAGAGGAACGCCGGCGCTTTGTTAACCACTAGTTCTGCCCCGGTTCCTGTTCGAATAGCTCTGTCAAATGTCAGCTTGGGCGGTGTGGGTGAGCGAGGGCTGCGTACTCTTCCTCTGATGTGTGTGAAGTCTGCTCCAGCACGTTGTTGTGCCAGCAGCCACGCAGCATGTTAAGTGCCTGAACACGGTCGGAGGACAGCGCTAATCGCTCAGCTCATCCACACCAGCGTGCAGATGGCAGATTGGCTGCTTTGTCGCTTAGCGACAGGGTAGAGAGGAAGAGAGACCCTGCCGTCTTTCCGTCCCGAGAACATGGCCAAGGCTCTGGAGGACCCCCGGCCGCAGACTGAATGTGAGGCACCTGCGCTCATTTGTGCATCCCAAAATACACTCCGAACACTGAATGATCCTTAGCGGTATTTAGTGATCAAATTCACTTATTATCGTAACTAAACATGTTGAGACTCAGTGATATGGTCTACAGTAATATTCACAATGCACATTGTTATTGTGGTGACTGTATTATAAAGGGGACATATTATGCAAAACTCTCTTTAAAAAACAAAAAAGTAATAATAGGTCTGTGGGCTACAAAACATGTTCATGAAGTTCTTTGCACAAAATCACTCTCAAATAAAGAGATATAACCCGTTTTCATCTTCACAGGTTTGCTTGCTGTTTGAACATGCTGTTTGAACATAAGTTTATAGATTTTTTTTCTCTGGTACACAAAACTTCAGAGTCTAGCTTTCAAATGAGTCCAACCGTAAACACAAATAATTATTTTTGAGCTTTTAAATTTGGGAGCTGCTAAGACCCCAGATGGCCACTGAAAGGGGTAACAAGCAACAGGCTAGTGGGTGTGGTCTTGACAGATGAGGGGCGGTTCTATGCAAATTGGCCTAGTTGGACATCACACTAGGCCATCCGTCCAAACAGGGCGTTTTGAGAGGGAGCAAAACTGTGAAGAATTAAGCTGGTAAAAAAAATGTATGTAGAACGATTTTGTGAAAATAACTTCATGAACATGTTTAGCCTGCTAAAGTGAGTTTTGCATATTAGGTCCCCTTTAATAAAGCAAGCTGCAGTTTGTTCATTCACGCAGAGCAGCTATGCTTTCACAGGCTCCCACCATGCTGCCACACTGTGATTCCCTGCTATATGTGATGCTTGTACAGCTTTTCTTAATGTGTTATAGGACTAAGCACCTTTGGAGCACATGGTAATGGCAGCAGTGCTGTATTTTCATGTGTTAGAGGCCAGATTTTGCATTTTCAGACCCAAAGCACGGTTGGATCTGGAGTTAATGACACAATCTTTGTTTTTCACCATAGAGGGAATTAAGCATCATGGTTTTAGTTCAGCAAAAGCTTTGATTATCTCCTCCGTGTTGGTCAGTTGACACCTCCGGCCAAAGTGCTCTGTGGTAAGAAGGAGTGGTGAGTTTTAATTACTGATTCATCGCTGCTGTGGCTGAAGGCTCGAGGCAAACCGTAGCATCTTCAGCCACGGGTGCAGCTACTTTGTCTGAAAACTGAGCAACAATTTAAGAGTACGAGCAATTTAGGAGTTTTTAGCAATTTAGGAGTTTCCTTTGATTTTTGGTGCCCAGTAGAATTGGATCATTTCAGGGTTGCTTTCAAGTGCACTGATTAAGAACAAAGTGTTACTTAAGTTCGTTTGTTCATTCAGCCAATCAACTGTGGGCACCTGGGAGACCCCTGACCTCCAGGGCTCTGTGTCTATGCATGGTAAAGACTGGCTCTGTATATTCTAGAGTACAGAAAAGCAGAAAACTGCATTTAATTGCAGCATCAACACATATACACTGGCCACTTAATTACATACAACAGTTACTGACTGTAGCCACCCTAGTGTTGCCATCTTACCCATCTCCTACCCCAGGAATCATCCATCTCAGAAAGCTTGAGCTGGCCTTTATCCTCCAAGCACTGAAGGATTTTAGGGAAAAACTAATGTGCTGGATTCCAGCCCTCCAGGACCAGAATTCCCTGGGTGGCCATTATTTAGCAGGCAGTTCCTGACCACAGAGCTGGTAAATATTTTTAGATGGATGTAGCAGTGATACGGACGTGTGTGATATTGCTGTACCTGATACAGTCATACCAGCACCGCACACCATGGATTACCCTGTCAGTGTTCCCGCTATGCTGAGAATGTCCCGCCCCCAAGTGATATGTGGATACCACTGACCCTGTGATCAGAAACTGACCAGTGATGAATAGGCTGAGACTATTTGCATGGTAACAAATAGCCATATAATGGAGCTACAAGGTAACTGACCTTAAAGTAGTCCAAGGTAAAGTAGCATAAGGGCTTCTAATAAAGTGGAGTGGATGGCGGGCGTGTGTCACTCTGGAGAGTATATGCATTTCCTTGAGCACAGAAAAAGCCTCCCTTGTCTGACATGATCTGTACCTGTTCTTGGACTTAATTAAATGGCCTTGGCCCTCCTGGCTAGCATGCATTATCGATGACAGGCCTACAGAGGCTTATCCTCAGCATTTGGCATCCTGAGCTCCGCGTGCCCCCCATGCTGGCCCTGTAAACCAAACCCTGAGAGTGGACACTGCTGTCTCATCTAGTGCCAGAACACCTCTTCCTCTTACTCGTAATGAACCCCCTCCCCTGACCTGTGCTATCATGTTAAGCAGGGAATTCCTCAGTAAAAAAAAAGGGGGAGGGCGAAGCAGAAAGTTAGTTAACCAAGCTAATGCAACTGGATAAAAGTGCCTGGATCCAGTGCCTGGATGCTCAGTAATGAAAAACTGTGGAAGACTGGGTTCAGAATTGTCTGGGGCTGAAATTAAAAAAAAAAGTAAGTAACCGAAATATATATAAACAATTCAGAACAACCATGTAATGCAGTTGAACCGGTATAAACACAGAAATGAATAGGGGCTACACATAAAGCAACCCAATGTACCACAAACTTAACAGAGTACAATATTATTCAATAATAATATTATTCTGCTAAATAATTCCACATCTCTCTACACACAAGACCAAAGGTCTATAGGGTAGATCCCGTTGATATAGTAGTTAATAGCCTCCCTTTTTATATTGAGTGTCCATAGTAACTGTGTAGTCACACATTAACAATGCACTCAACAACAATGTGACAACACAATGGTGTTAGTGTTAAATGTGAATTGCAGTAGTACAGTTTATGTAAATACATATATTTATCATAGTTTTAACTCGTGAGAAAATCAGTATTTGATAAGCAATAATACTGTAAACAAGCAGTAACCATGAATCTTTCACCATTTATTACATTGTCATTCCGCAAGACTTAACGGCAAATCCTTTAAGTCCTGTAAATTGCGAGATCAGACCTTCAAGGACTGGAGTAGTTTGTCCAGCACATCCCGGAGATGCTTAATTGGATTGGGATCTGGGTGAATGTGGTCTGCTGTTTAGGTAGGTGCTTTGTGTAAAAAATGTCAGTGTGATTGCCAGGATCAAAGGTTTCCAGCAGAACATTTCCCTGAGTGTCACACTGCCTCTGCCATTACATTACATTACATTCATCTGTTAGACAGTTTTATCTAAAGCGACTTACAATACAAGGACACACTCAAGTTTCAGGCCAAGAGGAGAGTACTAAGTGCTAAAATTTCTTGTAAGGGTATTGCAAGAAGTGCATTAGGAGAGGAGATGCTCCTTTAACAGATTTTTTGAGGTTTTTGAAGGTAGTGTTATTGTTGTGCTGTTCTTCTCGGCATAGGCAGCACATCCCACTAGCGGGAACCAGAAAAGAGAAGAGTCTGGAGCTTGCCTACTTCTCCAGGTGAGTGATGGTGGCGGCGGCGTAGTGGGTAGGATACTTGCCTCTAGACCAAGAGGTCATGGGTTCGAATCCTACCTTCAGCACACCACCAATGGGTTCCTGAGCAAGACCCTTCACCCCAAGTTGCTCCAGGGAGACTGTCCCCTGTAGTTAGGGATTGGAAGTCGCTTTGCACGTCCACATGAGGTAAAAAATGTGATTCATCAGACCAGACTACCTTCTTCCATTGCTCCATGGACCCATCCTGATGCTCACATGCTATATTGTATACTTGCTAAATTGTTAACTTATTGGATTGGGTCTGTCACCCCCTGCACTCTGATCAACTGCCTCCAATAATCATACAGATGATGCAATACTACTCATTCTGGAGGGTTAACACGGTGCCATAACTTGCATTGTTGAATGTTGAATGAATGTTGCTATATGTTGCACACAGTGCATCACAGCTTTCTTCATGTGTGGATGCATAACCGCAGACGGGACAGAGCGCCAATGTTAACCGGTCGATAGCCAAAGACATCTACACTGGTCATGTTCGAGGTTCAAGGTTCTGAATGGTCCATGAAGAAAAGTCTCATCACAGTATGTACGTGTACACAGCTGCTGATGAGCATCCAGTACCCTTGAACCTCGAACATGACCAGTGTAGATGTCTTTGGCTATCGACCGGTTAACATTGGCGCTCTGTCCCGTCTGCGGTTATGCATCCACACATGAAGAAAGCTGTGATGCACTGTGTGCTCTGACCCCTTTCTATCAGGGCGAGCATTGCAGTAGCTCTTCTGTGGGATAGGAGCAGATGGGCTGGCTTTTGATCCCCATGTGCATTGATGCTGCTGGTTTACCAGTCGTCCTTCAGTGGACCCATTTCTGGTAGGTACTGATCACTTCGTACCAGGAACACCCAACATGATCTGTCATTCTGGAAATGCTCTTACCCAGTCAGAACCAGTAGATGTTTTTGTTGCTTGTTTTTAGACATTTTATCTTGTGCTATGATATTCTTATAATATTCTTATAATTGTTTCATGCTGAGAAATATTACATGGCTGACTAGATTTAAGGAGCTTTTTTCTTATCAGTATATAATTTTTAGCAGTGTTGAGCCGTTAATACATCATGACTTGGTGTGCATTTTGAATAGAGGAAACTGAATGCACAGGCCATTAACTGCACTCCGTTCTTTAATAAATCTGCCCGGATCTGTCGGTGAAAAGGCCCAACAAGTGTTTTTTTAAGTGAAGCTCACAGCGCTCGTTCTCCTCAGGCGCGCTGAGTGGACGAAAGGAGCTCTGAAAGAGGTTTCACCATTCCGTCCAATAACAGCACATTCTGGCTCTCATCTTGACATTGCTATTTTGTCCGTTATGTCCATTTTCATTTTCGTAGTTCTGCTTCCTGGAGTCATGGCCACTACCGTGTATGTTTTCGTCTCTGTTTTTCTCGGATACTTTATATGGGCACTGGACTGCGGCGCTGCCAGTTGGTAACCCAGACAGATGGTGACATTTTGACAACATATAGCCTTGAGACTGGAGCTGGAGCTGGAGCGCTGCCAGGATGGCGGAAAAACGGATGAAAAAAGGCAGTCAGTGTGGTCATGATATGTAAGGGGTGATGGGGAGCGCTGTAGTGAGTAGCTCTAGTTGAGTGGTTGGGTTTTTTTCCCACTAAAGTGGCTGTTGAAAGTGAGCTGTATCTCAGGGCGCATTGTTCCTCTTGCCTCTTCCTTCTGCCTGAGTGACTGAGTGGACCGAGAAGAGGTCAAGCCAGGCTTCTCTGGGGGATCTAACTGGGAGATGAGATGAGAGAAGGCGAACTGTTTCTGCTTCGTTTTCTCTCTCTCTCTCTCTTTCTGTCTCTGTCTCTCTCCCTTTCTATCTCTCTCTTCTTCTTTCTTTTTTTCTCTCTCTCTCTCTCTGCCCCCTGACTGCCAGTGCCGTCCCCTCTCTTATGCTACATCTTGTGCCGGTGTTGCCAAGTCCGACTCGTTCTCTTTCTCCAGTCTTTGGGGAAATCACACTTTTAAACCCCTTGCACTGATCGGACATCTTGTATCTGTGTTTAAAGTGTCACTGGGCTTGTAGGCATCCCTCCATGGACGTCTCATCCGACGATAAACCAGACAAAAAAATGTCTTACCTGTATGTTCATTCCTCTCCAAGTATTTATGTATCAATGCTGCACTGCTAGTATGCCACTAATGTAGCTAACATTAATACAAGGTTCTCATAAAGCAAATGAATGTATTTCTCCTTCACACACTGTCATGAAATTATACCCACAATTTGGCTGCGTCTGCACCCGCCCTATTGGTCCGCGTGTACAAATAATTGTTTTATATATGGCCATTCTTAAAAAAAGACTGTAAAGTTGTATTTAAAGAAGAGGCTCCAATTGCTGCCTCTATTGCAACATATTGCACGACAAGCAGAGACTACTAACACGATGTAGCCTCCTATTAGACAGGGTCATTCTGAGCATTTGAACACTTGTTCTGAAATACAAATACACCTGTAAAATGCTATGAGAACACTACTCACTAGTGCATAATAATGAGATAGCATGGTGGGTAAGATTACAGCCTAGCATGAGAGACTAGGGTTCAGATTTCTGTTTCGGCAATAATGCTGCCTTGTGAAGACTCAAGGTTACTGTAGGTTGATTTAAAAACACCCTTAGATTTTTCCCCAATATATTAATCTCAGCCAATTAACAGCAGTCGTGTATTAGAATGTGTGCTCTGTAGAGGATATGTATTTATTTTCACTCTAACAATATTAAACACAGTGATTAAGTTAGAACAGTGGTAACCAACCCTGAGTTTTGAGAGTTTTATGTTCCTGAGGTGTTTAGTTCCGACCACCGTCTGCTCACGCTCCTTGATGAGCTGAATCGGGTGTGTTAGAGTTCATGTTGGCCCTGAGCTCTGCAGGAGAGAAGATCTTCAGGAGGAGGGTTGGAGGCCACAGATTTAGAAGGCGGCTGACGATGGTAATAAAAGATAAGACGGTGCACCTATTTTTCTGCTAATGTGTGGCTCTATCTGGAACACCAGCAAATCCCCCATCACACAAAAAACCCTTTGGTACACAGGTGGTCAGTGCAGCGTAGTTTTACCACCCAACTTCTGTCGGCTCCAGAGTCCAGAGATTCTAATCTGTGCTGATGCAGGTGTCCCTGACGCCGACCCTAACCAGTGGACTGCACCACTGCCCACCACATGAAATTCCATTAACACAGGCCTTCTGAGACCCTCCCCCTTCTCCACCTTTCACTCTCTCTCTCTCTCTGTCTCTCTGCCACTCTCTCTCTCTGCTCCCCTCTCTCTCTCTCTCTGGCTCTCTCTTTCTCTCTCTCCCTCTCTTTCTCTCTCTCTCTCTCTCTCTCTCTCTCTCTCTCTCTCTCTCTCCCTCTGTTTTGAAGCTTTACCTGGATTATCTCT
>JBBPDC010000017.1:7950572-7964554 GCA_037974485.1 Hemigrammopetersius urotaenia
AAAACTCTATTTATCCCGCAGGAAATTTTTTGGAGACATACACTTTTTTTTAAAGGATCATTTTATTTTATTCTTCATAATTTTATTTTATTCTTTCAAATATTTTTTATTTAATTATGATCGGATATATAATGTATTATATACTGTAATTATGTATGTAATTGTCTCATATTCTGTAACAGTTCATATTGTAATTTTTTGTTAGTGTTATTCTAATATCTTATTATATAATTTTGTATTTTTGTATGACTGCGTTCCTCTGCATTTTCTCGAGACTAGTATCTAACTCTCCCATCCCTGCAGCCTCTAACTCCATCCCACCGGTTACCTTTATTAATTGAATTATGTCAGGGTTAGAGGAGGGATTTCGCACCGTTTGGCCACGCCTACTTCCCTGGACCGGACCAATAGCGTCACTCTGCCTCCGCCTGCAGCCGAATCCTGGCTCACTTCTCCCACTCCAAAAAAACACACACGCACACACACACGCTGCGTGGAATAAGGACAGCAGTGCGCGTGTTGTTTTTTTCCCTGGCTCGTCCCGGTTGCTGAGCAGTGTGATGGTTGATGTCAGTGGGTGTGTGTGTGTGTGTTTGTGTGCCGTCAGTTGCTCATGTTCCTCCCCGGGCGCAGCGACTCCTCCCCGCCTTCACCCGTGACACTTCCAGCGCCTCGCTGAGGAAGCAGAGGAGCCTTTCCTTTAGCTCCGAGGAGACCAGCCGAGCGAGAGGAGCGAGCAAGACGCGCCACTTTCCACCACGGTGCCGTGGAGATGCTGCTCTGAGAGTCTACAAACGGAGCTTCTTGTGGTTCTCCTCAGAGAGAAGATCTGAAGGTCCTCGGACGAGCGCCGTTGGCTTATCTGGAGCAGGAGATCGGGCTTGGTTTGGCTGCTCGGACCCAGACATGCTCTTCTAGGCGCAGTTTTGGATCTCAGAGCTCGGACTGCATGTGCTGCTGTTGCTGCTGCTGGAGAGGGGGGACCCTGAACTTCCAGCCCCGGAGCCTCGTGTGAAGTCGGAGCCGTGTAGAGAGTGTCGTTTTCGGTCTCCGCGCTTTAACTGCACCCCCCTGTGAAGAAACGTGCCGAGTTCGTGGGTGAAACCAGCGCCGGGACACTTTAGCGTTCCTTCTGCTGCGCCTCCGCGGTGAGAGCGCACGGCGCGGGTGGAGGAGCGAGGACCGAGGGCGAGCGCGAAGCTGACCGGTTCCCCTCGCACCCTTCCGGGCGAGAGGAAAAGGAAAAGAGAGCGAGAGAGAGAGAGAGAGAAGTTCAGCCGTAGTGATGCTGCAAGTGGAAATGATCATATTCGTCTGCCTCATCCTGTGGATGTGTGTATTTAGCCAGGAGCCGAGCTCCAAGGTGATGGCAGACCGCTACGCCGTCTACTGGAACCGGACCAACCCCAGGTAAGGAGGGCTCGACCCGGCTTCACAGCTCTTCTACCTCGCGGCAGGTTTAAAACAGACCCTGTCCGGGCTCCCTAACTTTTGTACGGGCTGGACGGAACGGTAAAAGACTCGGACCCGGCGGGCGCGTTCACTCGCGAAGGGTTTAGGACAATAAATAAACAAACAAATAAATAAAACAAACCACCATCAATCATCAGCTGTCTTAGACTCGAGGAACGGAACGGAGCGCCCTTAACTCTCTTTCTCTGGAACGACGTTATCAGAATAAGGTTAAGGGTGTTTGTCCTTTTCTGTCCTTTTCCGTCTGTCTGGCCGAACATGAGCTTTCAACAGGACGTGGGGATCTACTTTAATTTTATAGTTCATTTATTTATTTACTATTCGTAATTTATTTAAGGGATTTCTCCCAGTAAATGTATATATATTGCATATGTAAATATATGTAATATTTATATATTAAATAATTTATATATTTAATATAAGTGTAGTGCATATTTATATGTACAGATATAATGCTTAATATGCATGTATATAAGCAATAAGTATGTATTATGCACAAACATGTATATATATACACATTTATAACATGCTGAGGATGGGTATATATTTCCTGTGCTACTCTGGTGAATCCCAGACAGGCTCTTAGTTTTGAGCTGTTACACTTGAGCCCGGCTCTCTCCAGGCCTGTGTTGTTTCTGGGCCCGTAAAAAGTGCTTACCTGACCTTGAAACGTCCACCTGTGCTTAAACACATCACCTCGCCCAAAAGTCGTTTAATTTGATCACTTTTACGGCCTCCATTGTGCTTCATCAACATATTTGTTGAGTTAAAGTGCGTCCTCTCACAAAAGGAGAAAGTCAGAAATTCTCTCGGTTAATGTTTGGAGCCAACAGTGCACACATTTCTATCTACTGTAGCTCACTATGGCCTGCGTGAGAAAATATACAGCGGAAACCCCCCGACGGAATGAGCTCACGCACCGACTCTGGTGGGCCTACCGGTGCAGCCCGACCTATAAAAGTGATCCGCACCAAAAGAGTGGAGTGTGTTGGCTTGGTTTGCCATATTTTACCAGATTCAGGGCTTCAAGGAGGGATGAGGAGTGAAATACTTCACACACTCAAATGCTGTGTCGCTCAAGGAATTATAAAAGGGTCCGGGACCCCCAAGCGACCTCAGGTTTTAGGTTTAGCATAGAGGAGTTTATTTATTTCAAGCTATTCTGCTAAATTCTTTTTGGCTTTAGACCTTCAAATATATCTTTAATTTGACAGAACTACTTTTTACTTCTTCACGCCAGAACTTTTATCTCCCAGTGAGTCAGTTTTGATATAATTTCCCCTCACGGTCCATAAATAGGAAATATGATTGTTGTCAATTTTTTTTTTTATTTAAAATTTTTGAAAAACTTTTGAGTACTAAACTCTTCGCACCCATATTCCTTACATTCGTGTAAGTGTGTGTGTGTGTGCGCGCTCACATAAGCTCTGGCCTGAGCGCCGCGGCCTGAACGTCTGCCCCGCTTCGAGTGCGGTGTTTATTTATGCGTCACTTTGTTCAAACACAGTAACGCAAAGTCAGGTCTAATCTGATATGTTGTGCTGATAGACGTGCTTTCATTATGGCCCACATTTTTCAGTCTAGTTGACTGGCGGCCCTGTTGAGAAAAAAACAATTTGGTCCAGATGTGCTGACAAGTACAGTAGCTTAGTGAAAAAGCAAGCTCCAAAAAGTTATTTTACCATGTATTTTTTCAGATGGAAGTATCTGCGGTTCAGAGACGGTCTTTTGTTAAACTCTTGACCCCTTTCTCGCGGAGAAGAATCAATTGTTTCCTGAGCTTGGCCTGTTTTAGCTCTGTTTTTGCGCTTCATGCCCGGGGTGAAGAAGCAGCCTGTACCGCGACGGTGGCTCTCTTCATGTAGGCTGTACGTTTTTTCGGCCCTGCGGGTGAGAGGAGGGCAAATACGGGAGCGCGGCTCTATCACCTGCGTTTAAGTGCCAGAATGACAGAATTGGTGCCTGTGTATGAACCTTATGTTGTATATTTGGAGACCCTCCAATGTGGGTCAGCCGCTTAGCACTCCAACCTGCCATAAAAATATGGAAAAGCTGGTTGTTTTTGTATTAATGATAAAAATATGTTCGTTCGCTGAATCATTTGAGGCTGATTTTGGCAGCTTTCGCTGATTTAAGCAGCTTGAGGACATAAGACCTGGTGCTGGGCGAGAAAATTCACTTCAGTGTTTCCCAAATATATCGAAGTATTAAGGTACAGGATGATATTTGATAAGGAATTCAATCGATTTCCCCGAATTTCTCAATAGTTGAGCTGTTCAGATGTAAACACAGTCATTCTGAGTGGTTTGATATGAAATTCTGGAAAATCTTACCAAGCCAGAATTCTTCACAGTGAAAGTGAATGGAACCACACGTCCGAGTAGTTTAATGCCTCTGAAAGCTCCCTCAGAGGACGTTATTAAATGAAATCGTTATACCTGTTGCTTTAGAAATTGCTTTATTATAGATTTGAGAGAAGATTTTGATTTTGAATGTCATTTTTTTTACTTCAGTTTGTGGCGGAGAGGTACCGTACATGTAAGGTGTGGTGAGGCAAAATAGTCCCCTAACCCAAATGAAATGGTGCCTCACAGAAAGGCACTAGAGAAAAGGCTTAAAAATACATTGTCTGGTGTCTGAGAAATAATTTTACGATAGTTTTGAAAAAGGTTTTGGCCTAAATTGTATTTTTAAAATGTATTCAAGGTGGAGAGATACAAAGCCTAAAGCAAAGTAGATCCTAGTAGTAGTACATTTTTTTTTTAAATTTACTTTTTTTTTTTTAATCTTTCACGTTACGTATAAACACTCAGAAGATGTGTGTAAGTTCACTGGTGGGTAAATAAAATTCTGTATTAATGTTATAGACGTGGTTCCGTTCGCCACCACCGTACAGAAACCAGAGCGTTTAAAATTCTCTGGAATTGAACCATTAGAAATCAAACCGCTCTGAATGATTTCGGCCGAATTGTGCAGAAATGTGGAAATTTCCCTTTAAGACTGCATTTGCTGAGTAAGTGAATCCTTAAATTTTTGAATACTGTTCTTTTTTGGGGTTAGCTTGTTTTGATTAGACTGTTTTGTTCTATTTTGTGTTTTTAAGAGTACAGGGCCTTACACCAGGTTGTAACCTGCACAGGAGGTATATTTTTCTAGAGTTGAGTTGTTTAGCTTTTGTGCACATCGGTGTATTTTTCTTTTCGTTCAAAGGACAGTGAGGCAGAGAGCAGAAGACGTGTGTTCTATCAGTACTGATGAAGCTGAAAACCGGTATTGTTGGGTGTCCCTGACATCAGAGTGTTGGATGTACAGCTGATATATGGCCTGGGTTTAATCAGACTGAGATGTTTTTTCTCGTCCTCACCTTTGTTGGCGTTCTCCAGGCGTGGGCTTTTTTTGCGTTCTCACTGCTCAGCTGGAGCCCCGAATCACTAACCACTTAATTACTCTCCCGGTCCCCGCTGCGACTCGCCGATTCAGAGTAGCCGTAATGAAGGGACTCCGTTCGTGCTCAGTCCTTTCCAGGCTGAAGACGCTCAGTGGTCCCGCTGGCAGGGTAGGATTCAAACGGGCGCAGTCCTCCCCCTCCCTCACTCACTCACTCCCTCCCTCCCTCACTCCCTCCCTCACCAGACGCTGTGCCTCTCTCTGCCTTTCCCAACACCACGCTGGGCTGAGAAAATGAATGAATACAATTAGACACTTCAGGAGCTTCTGTTTCTGCTCCTCTCGCCTCCTTCCCTGCCCTGAAGACCAGAGCGTAGCGGTCGTGCCTTCACAGGACGGAAACCTGACGTTGTTTCGGGGCCTTCTTTGGTAGTAAATGTATAAAACCACGGTTTATTTGTATCACTACTGGAATAAACGTACATGCTCAACTCATTTAAAAAAAAAAAAGCTTGGTCATAGCAAAGAAGATCCTGCCTCACAGACGTCTGTCGCTGAGCTAGAGTGAAGATGGGCTCATTTATGGCCAGTGGAAATAACAGCAGTGCATCTTTATGTCGACTCCAGTGAAAATACGTTTCAGGCCCTGGATTGTGTTTTCTGAGAAAATCCAAGCCATCATGGAGGAGACTCTCATTCAGAGCCGTCTGTTGTTGCATCCAGGGGTGAAGGTTGAGTCTTTTGAGTTTGAGTTGAATTTGTTAAATGTTCTGCTGGTTTTGTGTGGGTGTCCTGAAGTGACAGTGCGGAGACTCAGGAAAAGAATATGATGAACCTGCAAAAGTGGGTTGTTTTGTAGTAAAAGTGAATATGCTCAGCATATTTATATAGTATTTACACACACACACACACACACACACACACACACACACACACACACACGCACACATATATATATATATATATTTTTATTTATTTTTTTTATTTTTTTTTATTCTTGACTGAATGTTGGTTCTTTTGAATTTAAAAGCTAATTCTGTTAAACTTGCTGTTGTTTTTGGGTATAAAAATACGTGTACTTTTCGTAGTGTGAACCCCAGAGAAAACGTAGTTGTACTGTATTCAGCTGCTGTTGTGTTGAAGCATTGCCTCCATGCCCCTTGGCTTTATATTTTGTTTTTCAGTTTTTTCTATGAAGTTATGCTGTATTAAAAGTTGAATAAGAAAGGCTGTCGAGATCCAGTTGAGATTCAGGAGTGAAGCTTGTGCCTTTTGTGTTAAAATGGAATTTGGCTTTGTGCTGAATTTTTTTTTTTTTACTTTTCATGGTGCAAACACAGAAAACGTAATTGTACCGTATTCCACTGCAGTTGCATTGCTTTTATACACGCTTGACTCCAGGCTTTATTTTTTTATGTTGAAAGTTATAGCTTGGGAAAGCGAATGTGGTGTAGCATTAAAACACACTGAAGGGACACAATTGGAACATAAAGGACTATGTTTTTTTGTTTTGTTTTCTTAGTTGGGTAAAATTAATAGGTAAAATTCAGTTGGTAAAATTGGTGTAGTGTTGCTATTCCTTATCATGATTATTTTTGATGAATCAGCTAAAATGTGCATTTTATTTTGTGGTAAAAGTGAATATTTACAATATTTGCCCCTAGACCATGTGCTTTAAGAAGGATTCAATGAAGAACTCTTCATTTTGATGGAATTCTAAAGTGAAGTTTGACTATTTTGAAGTAAAAAAGTTCCATAAAACTTGCTGGGATGGTGCGGATCCTTTTGAAATCGATCTGAAAGACCAGCAGTGTGCTCATTTTGTGGCGAAAGTGAATAATTACAGTGTAATTGTGTGACGACTGAAACCGGGCACGATCAAAGTAGTCTTTCCACTTGTAAACTTTACTGCTTTATAAAAAATTCTATTTTAAAAGTTATTTTCCTGAAGTTTTTGAGGACCGCTGCAGATTCTGTCTGCCTCTGCTTTCGTTCTGATGACCCTCTGACTTTCCACCGCACCCTCTACTATCCCTCACTCAGACGGGCCGCTCCATTTTACCACCCCCCCTCCCAGAGCCTCGGAGTGCGAGAGCATAAACGCCTTCACTCCCGAACCGACCGTAATGCAGAATAAAGACTAACCCAGCACGCAGTAAAGAGCCCTGACCAACACGTCCACTGTACCGGTTCACTGGTAACCTCTAGTTAATCCTAGGAGCGACTGTTGGACTAAATGAGTCTAAATTCTTCACAGTAGTGGTGAATGGAACCAGACGTCTGTACAGTTTAATGCCTCTAAAAGCTCCCCTCACATAAAAATGCGTTCGGTCGCTGAATTTTAGGGCTGTTTTTGGCAGCTCTCACTGATTCGAGCAGCTCAAGTACATCAGAACTAGTGCTGAGTGATGAATTTCACATCAGTGTTTTCCAAATATATCAAAGGTTCACAGTATCGGATGATATTAATAAGGAATTTCACTGATTTTTTTCCCAATTTTCAGATTTATTAAGCTGTTAAGATGCACATTCATTCTGAGTGGTTTGATATGAAATTCTTGGAAATCAGAATTCTTCACAGTGGTGGTGAATGGAGCCAGACGTTAGAACAGTGTAATGTCTCTAAAAGCTTCCTCTCTGAGAGATATTATGTGAAAAGATTATGCATTATGCTTCAAACACAGTTTTATGATCATGTAGAGAGAAGATTATGACCTCTTGTGTCATTTCTGACTTCTGTTCGTGGCGGAGAGGTACATGTAGGGTGTGATGAGGCGAACTAGTCCCCAAAGTAAGCCTCAGAATTCAACATGCAGTAATGTATCCTGAATGACACAGTCACTGTTCATTTGCTGCTAACTTCTAGTTATCTTCTAACACTAGGAACGACTGTTGGCCTAAACCTGTCAGAATGCTTTGCCATGTTGGTGAATGGAACCAGACGTCTGAATACTTTAATGCCTCTAAACTTTCTTAAAAGAAAGTAATTTCCTGAAACAGTTGTGTCTGATGCTTTAGACATTATTTTATGATCATTTTGAGAGAAGGTTTGGACGCTCTATGCCATTTTGTGTGTGATGAGGCAAAATAGTCCCCTAAGTAAGCCTCAGAATTCGAAATGCAGTAATGTACCCTCACTGACACGTCCACTGTTCATTCACTGATAACTTCTAGGAACGACTGTTGGTCTAAATGAACCAGTGTAAAATAAGGACCACCATCTCTGCTCGTATGGTCTTCATGCATTTTTGAACAATAGGTATTAATGAGTTGCAAAGTCTGTCACTAATCAAGGTTTGGCAGCGCAGCCTCTCGCGCTGGCTCTGCTGAGGCTGTTCAAATGTAGTGCTTTTGTAAAAACACGGGTTTGTGTGAAGTTTTACGAAGCAAGCAGGAACACAGACCAGATGGTGAAGGGTTATTGAGCCAGCATGAACACTTCTACATGAAATACAGCGTTTTTTTACGTTAATACATTCTGTCATTCGCCACTTGATGGAAATGGAAATGATTTCAATATAGTTCTTCAATATGCAACATTTGATAGAATTTAGATGAATAATTCACGGCAGGAGAGCCGTGGTGTGGTCTCCTCGGCTCCCCGTCCTGCAAACGTGAGAGGAAGAGAGACGAGTGCAGTGTAAATCATTATCTATGAATTCTTAAAAGCTTCTGAAATTGCATGTAAAAAAAAAAAACAACACAGGAATGTTACATAAAGGACAGCGGATTAGAGGGATGGAGGCTCGAATGACTGGGATTAACGTTGGCCAGGAAAAATAGCTTTACCATTTTCTCGCAACAGCTCATTAGGTGCTTAAAAAGCAAAGGGACATTTTGTGGGATCTCACCATTTTTTTTCTTCTGTTTTATTTGAAGTAAAGAAAAAAGCTCCAAACAAGATCAATCGGGGATTTGCCGTCCCCCCGTTCTTTAATCTCTGGCTGGAGAGGCTTGTAAAAACGACGTGGGCCGTTTCGCCCGCTTGTGGTGAAACGTGGCTTTTTCAGTTGTTGTTTTTTTGTTTTTGTTTTTTTTAGGAAAAAAAAGCTATTTTTGAAACAGCACTTTGTGATGATTTCAGTGATGATATCAGGCAGAAAATGCTGCGAAGACCGAAACTGGTGACGCGTAGCCATCGGAGTGTGTTGGCTGAGTTGGGAAGTGGAGTCTGGGCCTACCAGGATTAGACGCACATGAGTGAGTGCTGGAGGACTGCAGCTGCATTCCCTTTGTGATGTCTGCCTCAGTTCCAGCTCCATACGGAGACGACGCCTTGTTTTTTCCTGCAAGGTTTAATGGCGCCAGATATAAGGTGCTTTTCTTTAATTAAAAAATGTGTTGTCATGGTGCATAATCCTCAACGTCGGTGACTTGAAATAACTTGGGTGTGTTTTCATATTATATTTATGCGTTTGTTTGTTTATTTATTTATTTTTTACTTTGTCCCTTCACTTTGTTGCAAAAGCGGTTGTTCCCTAATGAAAAAAAAAAGTGCGCCCTCTACAGGTAACGCACTTGCATGCCATTTTCCTGCACATTTATTTGCTTATTTTTCTATTCATTATGATACAGAGTTTAATATACCCGAGGAAAACAGTGAAACATAAAATATATGAAATGTCCCAGAACTTTTGTATGTTCAGGCACATTTAAAAATATACAACCCCCGCCCCCCCCGCCCCCCCCCTCCTCAAATGTGTTAAATCTAGGGAATGTGAAACAACTGTGCATAAGAGGAGGGCGATTTATTTTCACTGGACCAGCAGAGCAAACTTGTGCATATGGTTGTAAAACTTCAAAGTCAGCAGCGCATACTTTCCTATATGCTTCCATATTTACATGCATAAATCAGATATTGGGCAGCACATATGTGCACGTGGTGCGTAACTCTAGCTACTGGGGGTGCTAATGAGGGCTCACGCTGCTGCAGTTTTGCTCAGCAAACATTTCGCTCCGAAAACAAGCCAGCTCAAATCGGGCCACGTCTCCTGTTTGTTTCTGTATTTAATGAAGGATGATATTCTGGTGCTAATGGACGTATAGTGGTCCCATAGTGGATATCAGGAGTTACGCTTCATGGAACTCTGTTGACTTAATTAATCAATTAATCAAAACACCAGAGCATGGAGGGCTGGTGTGTTGTGAGTTTTGACGCCCGTAGTTGTTTGAATCATGGGTGATGATTACATTGTGTTTTTTCCTGCAACTGTATGTGCAGAAGCAAGTTCTGCTGTAAAACTCTTTGTTGGAACTTTTACGACTGTTCAGTTTATCACAGTCCTACAAATCTGAAAAGGTAACTTTACAGGAGGAGACAACTTTTTTTATATGAGTTTTAATGTAAGTTCCTGTAAAAAGTCATTTTCAGCCAAGGCTGTCGGCCGTCCCCCTGCTGTGTTTAAAGTGTGAAGGAAAAAAATACACTTTTTGGACAGTTGATGATATTTATGGACAAAAAGGGTTTGTTTTATTTGCTAGAAATTGTTTTATATATTTGAATTGAAGGAAATACGACTTAAATGAATATGAACGAAAGATTTGTGCCCAAAGGACGTTTACTTTTTGCACATTTGTTAAATACTGTAAATACGGTCTATTCATTCACAAACCGTTCATTCAGGCCCTTCAAAATGTGCCATGACCGGCCATAAGGCAGAGCCATCAGACATGCATGCTGCAGCCATGGTATTCCACATTCACACTTCTGCTCTTAAGCTAAATAAATCATTCTCCCGCTGGAAGATATTTCCAATTCTTTCCGATTAACTGTTTTTTTTTTTTGGGCTTAATAAAACACTTTTTAATGAGGATTTGCTTCAGGATGAAGCTTGTATTGCCAAGCCAAAGTCTGGCCACTGTAGTTCAGAGGCCTGTGAACTTGGGTCAGTCCTACCTGCGTGTTTTTATTTCCCATTTCACAAACAGATCGTCTCCCTGTTCGGCCGGTCTGTAGTGGCGGCTCAGGCGGGCGGAGTGGGAAATCAGTAAATAAACAAGCGCTGTCTGGCCCCGCACCTCTTGCGGCACCCCGCTGCTGGACGAAGAGCGCGGCTCGGCTACAAAGCGGCCCGCTTCCAAAATGCGCTGTAAATATTGACCGGGCTACCACACACACCCGCGGCCGGGCCCTCTCTCTCTCTCACTCGGGGCCAGACCTCGTTCGGCCTGAAAGACCGCCATTGTTCCCTCCCTCCGTCGCCTCTCCACGGCCCGGGTCGAAAGTATGCATGTATTTAGAGAAACAGGGAGGGGGGGGCGGCCTGAATGGAGAAGGGTTCACGACTGCGCTTGTAGTACGCAGAGTGTTTAGAGGGCCAGTGAGAAGAAGGGAACAATGAAGGGCAGGAGCTTACGCTGGAGGTGAACACAAGGGTTCTGGAGTGATCTCTGGGGTGCTGCCATCGCCCTCTTTGGCATTGGTAATTCGGGTGCCCGAGTGAGCTCGCATGTGTCTGGGCGCCTCTGCGGGGGCAACTCTTGGCATGGCATAATGTAGGTGACGTCTTGGAGCTGGAGGGTAACTGTGGCAGGACCTTAAGTAGACGGGATTAACCCCAGAACACTTCTTTGTCTTTTTTTCTTCCAGCAAAGGCTCCTCCGGGGTTGGGGAGAGGGGGAGCGGGGTGGAACGGGGGAAGGATTTGTTTGGGAGGGGGAGTGGGGTGGGATACTGGAGGGTGTTTGGTTGCACCCTGGGTACTGTATCTCCTCCCTCCGTCGTTGTGAAGATGGCTGTTAAGATATGATGGACTGGCACTATGCTGCAATACAGAGTAACTCGATTTATCTGAGCCTCATTTCGTGCTAGAACCTGACAAAACCACGTCTACTCTCCACTGTAGGATGTAAGCCTGTGCTATTGTAACTGTACTGGTGCAACATTACGATCACCTTCTGATTTGACACACCACATCATAGTGCTCCTACAAGCCCTGAACCCTGTATCGTTTGTTTCTTCTTGTTCTAATATCAGCCATTGCAATATTGATATTACTAAAGGCTGCAGTATGCAAATGAGCTTCTCCCAAATCGTTACTCCATTAATATCATTATTATTGTTGTGCCTGATCAGCTTCAGATGTTCCGGATCAGAGTTTTGGCATTCAAATCATCCACCAAATGAAATAATTTTCTGATCAAAGCCCAGAGAAGCCTTAATCAGGTCGCCAGTGTGTTTGAATGGATCACAGTCACATTTGGTGATGATCCGTATGCTGCAGGTCTGGTTCCAATATGTTTACCTTCAAATTCCATTAACATTTCCCACCATTCAGTGACTGAAATCCGTTTGTTTGTTTGTTTAAACAGGACTATCCCCGGCTTCTTGAGGTTCAGAACCACCCTCCCCTCCCAACCCCATCCCCCCACTTCAAGGGGTAATACTGAGAAGTTGCTAAAGGGCTTAAAAAGCCATCAGCTCATTGTCCACTGACACAAAACCCCTTCCTCCTAAATCCCTCTCTCCTCTCTTCCCTTCTCCCACCACAGAAACCCCTCTGCTCTCTTTCGGCATTCATATTAATTAGTTCAAATGCTTAATGAGATAAATAAGACTTAAGAGGAGCCCTGGAGTGCCTTAAGCCCTCTGGTTAAACATAGGTGATAAACGTGGCTCTGGACACTGTCTTCGCTTCAGCAAATGAGGACATTATGAATGCATATCGTCTCTCATGTCAGAACCTGTCTTTGTCCTTTCTTTATTTGTTCCTTTTCCTGTGGAGTGACCCTCGTGCCGGTACAAAGTTTAGTTCGGTCTGTTTAATTTCCGTTTCTTTGATAACAGTGACCTTTAAACCAACACTCAGCGCTCTAAAGCTTCAATCAAGGCTTAATTGAAGATCAACACGGCCTGACATCTGTGCACGACAAGAATGCTTTGCGTTTAAATCTAGTTTGTTTGGGTGCCATTGCGTTCCCCTTCTCAGCTCTTGACCTCCTCTTTGCTCTTTATTAACAGGCCAGTTTAGAAGCAAGGGGACAGCTGGGTTTCTGCTCTCTCTCTGGGCTAATCGGTGATTACTGGCCCTTTAAATTTTCTGGAAGAAGCCCGGGGCTTTAGGAGATGTGCCGGGGTGTCTAAGCAGTGGGGTGTTTGATTTAGGCCCACTGTTGTGGCTGCTCCGCTTGAGTGACAGTTGGTTAATGCGCACAAGCTGCCCCAATCTGAGGGTCCCAGATGGTTAAGGTGAATATATTGAGCGGGAGCCCTCCCCCCTCCCCACATGCTTCTTAGCTCTCCCACTGTCCCAACATGGCGGCTAATGTGGAAAAAGTAAAAGGCGGCCACGTTTTCCAGAACGAGACACAAAAGGACATCGGGTCTAACTCCACGTCTGATGGGTCGCGACTCAGGTTTCAAGCTCCGAAATTTTGGGCCGCGGTCAGAAACTGCACCAAACGTGTGGTGAGGCGTACAAGGGCAATAGAATAATCAGTAATTTACCGCCTGATACTTTTCTGTCTTTTTATTGACACAAGGACGTTACCACACTGTACACAAATAGAAAAAGAATAAAGGAACACTGGGAAAATAAGCCATTTGTTATCAAAACATGAGCAGAAGCTATTTTCCGTATAAATGCCTGCAGCTGGACTTTCGGAGAGAAATTTTTGGGCGACGGACACGCATTCGTACTGATGTAAGAAACTGGCCGCTAATCCACAGCACAGCGTCTGAGAGACGAATGATAAGCGGCGTGGCCGAACACACAGCCCTCTCTGTTCAGCCTCACCTGCTTCCATTTGACAGTACTTTGTCTTCATGGAACATGTGTAGCCAATCAAAGGCCACCAGCAGCATTCCAGCCCCGTCCCACCACAAACAGGAACACACTGGAGCCGAGTCCTGGCCTCCGAACGCTCGCATGCTGACTGTGGTGGATATTTTTTTTTTTTAGCAAAGAAATATTTTGGGACCCATATTAAACTAAACCAAGCAGTTTGAACAAATGCTATTAATGTTATTATATTTTAGCTTTTTAAAATTTTTATTGTGTCTGGTTTATATTTGTATATTTGTATATATTTTTTAAATTTTACTTACTCAATGAATGTGTGTGTGTGTGTGTGTGTGTGTGTGTGTGTGTGTGTGTGTGTGTGTGTGTGTGTGTGTGTGTGTG
>JBBPDC010000017.1:7996529-8040726 GCA_037974485.1 Hemigrammopetersius urotaenia
TCTCTCGCTTTCTCTCTCTCTTTCTCTCTCTCTCTCTCTCTCTCTCTCTCTCTCTGACTCTCTCTCTCTGACACTCTCCTTCTCTCTCTCCCTCTCTCTCTCTCTCTGACACTCTCCCTCTCTCTCTCCCTCTCTCTCGTTCCCTCTTTCTCTATTCCTTATGTTCTCTCTCTCTCCCCCGCAATCCCTGTTTCATGCTCTTTTTCACCTCCCAGCACTCTCTCCGGCCAGATCTTTCTCAGACCTCAGTTCTGTATCTCTTTCTCTGGTGGCGTTGGGGGATATTTGTCAGTGCGTGATCGGGGCCAGCCAACATTCACATGAGCGCCTTCCAGAGCCAGATGTTTTACACTGGCCTTCAGAGACCATTGTTTCATCTTTGAAAATGTAATCGGTGGAAAGTTTTTTCTTTCGTTCCGAAGGTGTGGGAGGAGCGGCGAACGCCGGGCGGTCTAATATGTTTGTAGATGTGATGGACGCGTTTATTGAAGCACTCAACGTTACAGTGGTGATCGAGGCGACGGATGTGTTTGCGTTTCATCTAGCCGTGTTTATCCGCCTCTAAACAAACGGAGTAAACACTTGTGACTCCACTCAACCTCCCACCTGCTGACAAGACTGTTTCACAAAGTCTCCAAGTCAACACACGGCATCTCACCTCACATCCAGCCCTGGGAGGAACCAAGTGTGACCCTGTTTCAGCATGATCCTAATTGGAATATAACCTCGTTAATTTCGACCCGGCCGCCCTGTTTTTCTTGCACAGTCATCCCTAGATAAAAAGCTCGGGTCTTAAGGGGGAACTGAAACAAGAGGCACTTTTCATCCTCTGATTCACGTGGACCTTCTTCTTGGTCTTCATCTTGATCTGCTGAGTTAAAAGATAAAGCCGTCTGATGATACCCCCTCCACTGCCACATCAGATGAGTTTCTGCATCCAGGCTTCAGCAGCTCGGTTCAGTCACATGCTTTTTAAAAGATGTACTTTTCCTTCTGATGGAAGCAGATAAAGAAACAATGCTGCTTTTCATTTTCCATTGTTTTGCAAATGCAATGACTGGAGAGCCATGCGGATTTACAATATTACTGATATAGGTGAGGGGTTAGCTGCATAACACAGAGTTCATCCAACTACAATATAGTGACTATCACTCTCTTTGAAAGGTAGAGTGATCTTGAACATGACAGAAAGTTTGGGGAAACCAAGCCTTTTAACCCCTTCAGGTTAACGGTCCAGACTTTCAGCTGTCACTCTTACAACCACATACTTTACTCAGGAGTTTCACAGCAGTCACTGAATAATCCATGGTAGTTCTTATAAGCCTTAAGACTAAAATAACGACGCTACTGCTCACAGAACAGTCGTTACATGTGCATGTACATGCTTAACATTGGAAAACTGTGGAAGCACAGTTTTCCAATGTTTGTGTGCAGCTGTGTTTAATGTCACTATATCAAAAAAGATGGTGCTGCCATTATTGTTGGATATTTAAATGTGAGCATTTACACACATTCACACATCAGCATAATAATAAAAAGCCGCTGGTGTGTGAAGTGTGGTTTATTGCATGTGCTTGCTCAAAATGGTAGCAAGAGTGTTCAGAATACATACTACTACTGTAATACTACTACATACTGCTTCAAATATTTCATTTATTTTTGAAGACTTTAATTTTAAGAGTGCATCTCATAATGGTTTTAGCCGTTTGTTTATAAACTCCCAGTTTCTGCATTATATAGATACACAATGTAATGTTATCAAGGGTATCAGGGTTCACCCAAGCAAATCTGACCAAAACATAATGACACACACGGCCGAAGAGCTGAAAAAGTGGCTAGCAACTGATGTTTCCAGTCTAACCTCGCCCCTGCTATATATTTGTAGTGAAGAACAGTATGCAGCACACTATACAGTATATACAGGTGCAGTATGGAGTGTATAGTGTATACTAGTGCAGTGTGGAGTATATACTGGTGCAGTATGCAGGGCAGTTGGTAGCCTAGTGGTTAGGGCATTCGCCCTGTGATCAGAAAGTCCGGGTTCGATTCCCAAGATCGCTAGGCACCTCTGAGGTACCCTGAGCAAGGTACCGTCCCACACACTGCTCCCCGGGCGCTGTGTTCGTAGCTGCCCCCTGCTTCACGTGGTGAATGGGTTAAATGCAGAGGAAGTATTTCGTGATGTTCACACTGTGTGCTGTAGTGTGTTCACGTATGACCAGATTGTTACTTTCACTTTTTTCACTTTCAGTATATAGTGTATACTAGTGCAGTGTGCAGTATATACTGGTGCAGTATGGAGTATATAGTGTATACTAGTGCAGTGTGGAGTATATACTGGTGCAGTATTTAGTGTATACTAGTGCAATGTACAGTATATAATGGTTCAGTATGGAGTATACAGTATATGCTAGTGTAGTGTACACTTTGTGCTGTTAGATTATTCAGTGCACAACAGTCTACAAAATCATGTTCTTGGCATGTCAGCAGCAAGAGCATTACTACTGGAGGAGAAGAGTAGATTAACAGGGTAAAATAGCTCCTTGGCTCTAAAGAGTTAAAAACCCTAAATGATCTTACAACATTCACTAGATTTCATTGCTAGCTGGAGAGCCAGACACTGATCTGATGGAAGAAATCACACACGCGTACCCGAGCATGTCTGCTCTTGTTTTATGAGTGTGACATTTTTTGTGGGCCACAGTGTCGCTGTAAGGCTCCAGACTCAGCTAACTCGTGACAGCCGGTGTAGCTGGAGTGGGCGACGCCTCCCATGAGGACGCTCGTTAATCTGGCCTAACAAGCCTCCGGGCCTCCTCTGCCTCTCCTCAGAGGTCGGCGCGTGACCCCAGAGGAGGACGGTCGGGGTCCGTGGCGATAATCACTTAGCAGGTCCCCTCTCCGGGGCCTGATTTATTGGAGACGTATCCCGTCCGGGCCTCCATTTGCAATCGACGCAGATGAGCGGCGATGGGTAACGAGATGAAAAACGAGACGACTAAAAAGGGGTTGGAGATCAATATTGCAGAGTGCTGTCCATTTGGGTAATGGCCATTGGAATCATAACTGTCGTCGTGGAGCTAAGTGGACGAGTCAAAGCCAGCTTCATTATCTAATCCATGCGAGGCTTTATTCCAGTGTTAAGTGAATTAGAATACCGACAAAAAAAAAAAAAAGAAAAGTACGTTTAGTTTCCGTGTTAGATACAGCATGGGGTCAAGTTAGCACGAACATCTAGAATCTGTCCTTAACCGAACAAGACAGTTGCCGGGAGACAGGGGTTTTCTTTTAACCACTCCACACCCCTCCCTCATTCAGTATGCACCGTTCAAACGAGGAGCAAAGGATGTGTGCATTATACCAAACAGCAAAACTGCACCATGCCAGCTTTTTCCTTTGGTGGCCTCAGAAGTGTTAGCATATGTTTTAAAGATTCATGTTAGGCCTTAAAAAAAACAACAAAAAACAAAAAGTTGAACTTATCTGATTTCCATAGAACATTCTTTGATGCTGGAAATTTGCATAGCAGACTGACAGGTGAGCTCGTTTGGTTCTCTGTCTTTTCCCCACCTCTTTGTCTCGCTCTGCAAACCAGTCAAACAAGAGCAACCCCCGCTGGCTCTGATCTGGCGAACATTTCTTTATGCTGCACGAGGAAAGCAAAAGTTTTACTCGGCTTTATTTGACAATAATCTGAATATTTACCAAATCTAGAAAACGGCGCGTGGCATATCTAAACGTTGACATGACATCTTCTTGGTTTCAGATTAAACTGGAATATCTCCTGCGGTTCCATCTCCAGAAACGACAGACAGTGTATGTCAGTGCATATTGATCTCCATGCTCGGTGCCGAGGCATGTTCATGTGTGTGGGAGTGTGTGTGTGTGTGCACCCACGGTACACTGTACGGCACCTTGATGGCTGCCTTTGTGACACGAATTTTTCCGGCTGTCGTTATCGGCGAGGCGGCGCACGATGAAAGCGGAACACAATGGAGTTAAAGGCAAGTGGCAGTGTGTCAGGTTGGCTTTTGTGCACCAGGCGGCTGGGTGAACGCGCCGCGCTCTGTTACAGCGCGTGATAAGAGTTTCCACTCTCGCTCGTCTGATTCGGCCTGTCAGCCATCCTCCCTCCGTCCCCTCATCCTCCGCTCTCTTCCTCCCCTAAGCTTCTTACCGTCGTCCCCCCTGAGGTGCACTTTCCTTCCCTCCATCCTTCTCATCACAGACACAGACGGGCTCAGTGAAATGAGTGAGTGGCATATGTGGGAGGATATGTGCCTGTTTATCGGTCCGTCTAATTTAAAAGACAAGTCTTAACCAAACCACAGAACTTTCTGTGTGTGTGAGGACACTGATGACTGGCATGCAGTTGTGTTGTTTTGGCGTAGTTGTGTTCCTTTGCTTTGGCGAACCTTAGGTGGTTCAAAACTGTCCAAACTGGCAGCATTTGTAGCATCATCACATTGTATAATTTGCAGCTTTTGCCAGTCCCTAGAGGTCGCGGGGGTTCAAGAGGTGATCTCTGGCACCCTCTGGGAACTGAGATTGGGGAAATTTGATAAGGAGCAGGAGGCTGAATCTGAGCTGAGTCTAGAGGCCAGGCACTGTAGACTGAGGCCCAATGATTGACACATGACTGACGCCTGCCTATCACTCTTCATGTCTAATGCAGGAGTTGGGCTTCTGCTGGCCTTGCACAAATTCCAGAAGGTTTTTTTTTTTTTTTTGTAAACTCTACTGAATCAAGTACTGTGGCTCTGCGCAACATTTTTTTTGTTTACAAAATACCCCAAATCACAGAAAAATACTTTCTTTCACTATACTTTCTTAAAATAAAAGTTTATTTTGGTTTGGAAACAATGTTCAAGTTTGAAAATCAATGCAGTTACATCTGTCTACCTAATTCAGCCTTCAGCAGCTCCACCCATTCAAACCAAGGTTGTAGGTATTTTTCAGCTTCTACTACTTTTTTAAGAGGTGCAATACAGAGCGGCCAGTTGGAAAAGAGAGCATTTACATATGAGTCTTAAAGATACAATAACAAACACTTGTTTAAATCTCATGGCGTGAAACACAGCTTATAATTGTTTTATATAAAACCACATCAACACTGTAGAAAAAGTAAAGAACATGACAAATGTGAGTAGTGTGCCATTTAAAGAAGATCTCCACCTCTGCTTTTCCCTTTGCATTTCACACATACATCACTCATCACTGTTTCTACTACCCGAGGAATCGTGAACTGTGAGGTCGCTGCTGATTTGGCAGATCCTTTTCAGAAAGCATGTGGTTCTATAGGGTTTTTGCGTTTCCTGTTCGATGTTGCATCAAACCTCCTGAGCAAACATGCCTACTCCACCAGCCTGCAGACTTTCAAACTATGCCTCTTTGATGGACAGGAGCTAAGAAAACAGTAATGTAATGTCAAATATCGCAAACATTACATTTCTGATTCAGCAGTGATGCTGACAGACGTTCGACGGCATAACTGGACCATCTATTGCCCTCATAAGCAAACAGACTCTGCTGCTGTTTAGAGGCTTTCTTTACGGACTAACTCCCCATTCAGTTTGTCACATCCAAATAAAGACAATGTTACATTAATGGAAAACTGGAATGCCTGTGTTTCATGAATTTCTGTAACATTTAAGCATTAGCTTGATGCAAAAATAACATTCAGATCTATTACCAGGCTAGTGGAAATTAACATCATCATAGCGAAGCAAGCTTTCTTGGTCATAGTATGGCCTATGCTGAGATCTAGAGCAGCAATTGATGAGCTTGCCACCGCCACAAAAGGACCACACCTCTCATCCCGCCCTCTCCGCTGAGATGGCCAATGAGAGCAGTAGTCATTAATAAGTTAAATCACAAGGAAAAGTAACAGTGTTTGCATTCATATTTATTAAGTGTTCTTGATTTAGTCTGCCTTCATGAATCTTCCATGGATCTATGATCTATGACATTGTGGTATCACCTAATTTAACTTCATTTATGTCTAATTTCCTGTAAATGACTTGCTAACAAAAGGTCTTAGTGCCTACATACATAAAGCAACTCTTGTCAGTTCTGTGCTGTACTTGTCTCACCTTCTGCCCTGCATACCGAGTCACAGGTTTTTCATTTTATGTAAAAACTATGGCCCATATTGTCAGGCAATTATTATGTATGCTGCTTCTGAATTGCTCTCCCTGGCGTGCGATACACACATTTACACAGTGTCACGCGCCAAATGCATGCTGGGTGCAAACCTGTATGTGGAGTGTGAAATTACGAGAGCAGTCCTCGCTCTCTCAGCTAGTGTGAACGTGGGCTCTCAGCATGTAAAGTAAAGGTTAGCCAGAGAGATGGAGCGAAAGAGGGAGTGTGCGAGCGTGCGGTAATGCCTTAAGGGCTGATTGATAGCAGCAGATGCACAGTAGAGTTCCATTGAAACCGGTATGGCCCTCCGTGTAATGATTTTTTCCCCCCCTCCGGCCCGTTATCAGAGAGCAGATCTTCACAGCCGTGTTCTTTGTGCTGTGAGCGGTGGCGAGGCCCTCACAGGGCTGCATTGTGTTACAGGAACAGGTGTCCTTTCTGTATGTGCTTGTACCATGTTTGGCCTGTCCCTCTCCCCTTACAGTGCAACCCAAACCAGCGCCTCTCTCTTATCCACTTCCCCTGACAAGCCACCGCTCTTTCATGGCCAGCGACACCCATCAAAGATTGATGCTGTTGCCTTAAACCCAGCCATCCTCTTTCAGCAGAGCCAGATGACACAACTGTCGCTTTTGTCACAGGGGCTCTGTGTGTTAAAGGAATGGTTGAATGGAAAATTAAATTTGCTCCGTTTTCCACAAATGTAGTCGATCAAACATGTTTAAAGTATAATTTTAGAACTGAAGTCGCCCAAATGCCTTTTGTAAATACATCGCAAAAACATCTCTCAAGTGCAATCAAACTGAATTCAGTTTTTCAATATTGTAGATGTGGTTTAGGACTCTCTTCTCTGAACAGCTCTTTTTGGACAACCATCATAAATTCCTCTGTATTTATAATAGCCGCTTCCTCAACAAAAGATTTTAGAGACTCCTCGTCAGGTGGTTTGTGAAAATAGACCACTAAAAAGGCTGCCCAAAGTGTTAATTACAGTTTAATTTTATGTTCATACTGCAATAAACCACACCAAGCTTCACCCCCTAAAGAAGAAATTGAAAGAAAAACAGGAAAAATGACTTTTGACTAAACTGAAGAACCAAGATTTGAACTGTATCTAAGGGCGACGGACTACATCTGGGATGAGTTTAAAGCTCTCATCTCTAAACCTAATCCTAATTTTGAAGAGCAAAAAGGTTTATTTGCTCAAACTGTTTTATGTGCGTCCCTGGTGAGATTAAAGCTAAAGAAAATGCAGCTACTTTTGAAAACATGGCTCTCCAAATGGCATTCACTAAATGCATCGCCGGAGTTGTGGGAGAAATATTTCAAAAAACACCTACAGGCCAGCGACGGTCTACCCAGCGGTCTGTGATGAATATCAATCTGCAGGGCGATCTTGCTCACGTTTGACGAATAAATGCTCTTTATCATGAGGATGTATTGTGTTCTAAGCGCACTTATGGCCCTGCGTGTGGGGCAAATGGTGAGCGGATCTGGCAGGTGGGGAGATGATAACTCGGCTATGGCTGTGCTTTATTAGCAGCCTGTAGAGGTTCTTCTGGCAATGTGCGTCTGCTGATGAGCCTGTGGATGGATGTCTTCCTGTGAGCTGCTGATGGCAGGAGAACTGCTCGGGGTTTGCAATGTGATTTCAGTAAGCAGACGCACACTCGCCAGTGCCTTTTCTGCCCTGCTTTCCAACTCGCTGCAGGGGTGGCTGGTACAGATTGGCTGCTATGCCTTGCCTGGAAGCTACAGTCTTGAGTCATTAAAAAGCCATTAGAATTCATGGAAAAAAAAACAATAGATCCACCAAAAATGTAAGGATCCAGGGCAGCATCGGTGCTGACAAATGGCTCCGCCCGATCTGTGTCAGTATGTGCAGCAGTGGGCTTTCCTTCGTATCTTTTTTCTCAAGACAGCAAGGCGCTACCGTGCTGACCTTTCTCTGCTATGCCAACGATGACCGAGAGAGAAGAAGAGAAGATCTGAAATAACAACAATGACTCCTGCTCATGTGTAGAAAGGGAAGGATTTAAAGCTGGTCAGATTAAAGTCGCTTCAAGAAAAGAAAACCAAAGAATCACATCTCTGTTTTCCTTTCCTCCTCTCTTGGCTCCACCACATACGTATAGAGCCAAGCAGTGGCCTTTTGACTGCCTGCTATCAGCCATGGAGTTACACCCTGCAATGCTAGTATAAGATCATGTTCTCTATCATAGCTCTGCCCCTATTTGAGGAGATGAAAAGCAGCTTTGCGGCAACTTTTAAGCGGCTACTTTTCTCATCCCCCCATTCCTCTATCAGGATTTAGTCATGATACTGACTCTGAGCGTGCCTGCGACTGTCCCAGCGTAAATACTGTTTATCTAAACCCTTTGTTAAGCTCGATAATAAGACTGTCCTCCCTCTGAAGAGTAAAAGAGGGAGTGTCATATTTCTGGCCTTATCTATCCTAACGGTGTTAAATGGGAGTCGAGCACTGTATCCCCATTCGCAAGCATTTAATGACAAGCTGCCAGGCTAGCATTCAGCAAAACAGGCGAAACCCATCAGCAAGGACCACAAGAGGGAGGGAGGCATGCCTGGAATCATATGTTATTTATCAACGCAGGCAAGCACATCCTTCTCCTGTGCCATTAATGGGTCAGATGAAGAGCTTCATACCCAAATAATGGCTAGTTTGGAAGGACAGCGTGTCTCGTAGCAACGGAGCGGCAAGCCCTTTTCTGAGCAGCCCCCTTTTGTGCTGGCCTCCTTTCCCCTTTCACATTTGTTTGTTTTATTTCTTCCGAAGAGCGTCAGGAAGGGCGGCCTTTCTCTCCACTTTCTGAAGAGGACAGCTCTGCAAGAGGCGTTTAATAAACTTCGAAAGACTGGCCCCTCTCAGTTGTTTGGCCTGAGGCGCTGGAGAGGACAAGGCCGCCCTCCTTTGCATGCTTGAGGCTGTGACAGCATGGTTGTTCGCGTATGACGTTTGAGCGTTCTGTCTCTGGGGGCTACGTGCATGCTCAGACATTTGCGCCCGTTCAGAACGCCCGTCCTGAGAGAGGCCTGTCAGGGCTGCCACTCAGAGTTAATGGAACAGTTAAAGGGGAACTGTCGAAGAGAGTTAGGACAGAGCACTTGAGCGCTGGCACCAGGGCGAGTTGCTCTATCTGTTCAATTAACTTGTCAACAAGCGGCATCTTTGGAATCTTATTTTTGCACAATAAATCATGCCCGTGTCAAGCGCCACTACGCTGACCACCTTTTTGGTGCTAGAAATGTAAATAAGTGCACGGCACCTGAATGCATTAGCTCTGCTCAGGTTTCAAATAATTTGCATGTTTCAACAAGTTCTCCCATGTTAACAAATATCTCATGTTCGACAACAAAACCCATAAACCAGTAAGAATAATCTGAAAATACTCTAAAAGCAGGTTTGCTCCTTCTGACACATTTTTATCATCTGAAGCATTTGCCCTGGTTGGGAGCTCGGTTGGAACGCTTGACACAGACGATCTGGTACTGTGAGATGGAAAATGTGTCAATCTTTAGCTTTCTAATCTAACTCTGGAGTGAGAGGAGGCCTTCCAATATTTGCAAGCGCTGATTTTTACGATCTAAAACACCCCTGTACTGTGGAAAGTCTTGTATATATCCATATCCCTTCTGCTTGTCAGGTTGCCCTGAGGTGAATGCATGTGTTGCATACCCGTGTTGTGTGTCCAATCACATGAAAGTTAGCAGTCTTAAGTGAATTCCCTGAGCTTAAGCTTGTCATCTTTAGGGACTTTATCAAAATCTCATTATGATGAATGGAGCTGTTCGTTCCCAAGAGGATCAGGGTGTCTACCGTGGCTGACTTTTAGGAGGAAACTGCTTAAAAGCAAAGGAATTTAGGTCAGGCACTTCATCGCATGGACGTTCTGGAGCAGCACATGTCTGAGGAGAGAGAGGAAACATCAGTTAGGGGTTTTTGTGTGTTATTCACACGAGCCTCCACCCCACCCCCCGGGCTACCTGTTCCAAATAAATCTGACATAAAAATGAACAAATAACTGGGCCAAGTCAAGACCCTCACCATCGTTTTTTTTTTTTTTCTTCCCCAAACATAACCCAAGGCTGGCAAGCTGCCACATGGCTTCCCAAAAACCAATTTGTTCCCTTCAAGTTTTCCTTTTTCCTCATCAGGCTTGACAGACTGTGTTTTTGTGCAGGGTGAATGGAGATAAATGTGCTGGTGGACCGCTGACATTAAGGTGAGAAAGTGGGCGTTTGGAGGCCCGAATGCTAAGATCAGAGGCTTGTGCACCCAACTGTCCATCATTTGGCCTGTTGTGATGGTGGAGGCGGAAGGTGTGGGTGGTGGGTTAAGAGAATAATGCTGTGAAATTAAGTTTACCCGGGATTCTCCCTGGTGCCGGATGTTTGCTTGTTTAGTTTAGTTCTTTAGCTCATTTAGGTGCATTAATTCGCCTCAGTGTTCGTAAACTCAAATAGACTGAAGCTGTTAACTATAAAAAAAAAAATCCCTTATTTTAATGACACATACAAAATGACTTGAGTGCTGTTAGCGCCCCCTTGTGGAAACTCTATTCAGCCTGTTAAACACAGCTTTATAATGACCCGCTGATACCCTGTCTATCATTTACATTACAAGCCAGAAACAAACCTGTGTCAAGGAGAACACAGAATTTAATTATTTTATAAAATTGCGAATTAACAAAATTTTAATAAGAATGATAACCTTGCATTACCGTTTTTAGGTATGAGACATATGTCATAGAATGAATTCCATATGAAGAACTGTGCTCAGAAGCCTCCTATGCCACGAGTTCGAATTGTGACCTCTTGTGTGCACAGCCCACGCTTTTATTCTCCTTCAAGGTTGCCCACACATCTCCCCCTCGGTCTCATCTCTCAGTCCTGCTTCATCAACATGCTCCCTGTGCCGTCTCACGTCTCGGTCATGAAAGTCACCACCTCATGAATTTCATCTGCCTCTGTAGTGCAGGGGCACAGCAGGGCTTTCTGGACGGCCCTCGACTGGACAAACAGGTCACGCACCGAAACATACAAATAGGTTTTATATCTCTCCAGGATGTATCTGTGTATGTTATTTCTGTTATTATGTTATTTATTTGTATAATACGCCAAATTTTAGTTCTATTCCCAGTAAACAAAATTAAACGTTGCTCTATTTCCATTTTTAACAATGAATCTAGAGTGAAACAAGATTAGGTACCTGCTGTTCCATGTTTCTTTCTTTATTGTCCTGAAAATAAATGTGTGTATATATATATATATATATATATATATACACACACACACACACACACACACACACACACACACACACACACACATACAAATAAGGACACATGCCATGCACCCCCTCTGCTTCTTATGCCGGGCCTGTTTTGTGATACTGTTCACAGATAGTCCTGTCTAGAAACAAAGACACAGCCGTTTACATACATGGTTGATTTAGGATGATTGTAAGCGCTTTTTCTACATTTGCCCGCAGAGCCTCGACCTCTGGCTTCGTAAATAAACAGGGTATGGTTACAAAACAGAAGAAAGGCTGTGGATTGAGTGCACGGGAGGGTAACTGTGCATGCCAGTCTTCTTACCCCCCACTGCACTTAAATACACATTTACCCCAAAAATAAACAGAGGCGTTTGCTGTGAGCTAAAGTCACACACGCAATTTGCCAAAACCCCATTTACGTTCCAGGCCCAAATGATTCAAATGCATCCTATACGGACGTCTTTATGAAATATTTACGCACGCCTCATTGACATTTGCTCATGGAATAAATAAATGGGGAAAAAAAGCAAAGAAAAACCAGTCAGGAAGCATGTCTTGCTTAGTACTGCCGGGAATACTGGTCTCCACTCCTTAGCTGCAGGCTTAGCTGTCATACCATTCTTCTGAGTGCACTACCAATAGCCCACAGGCCTTACGCTGGCCGTGCCAGGCGTTCAGATCCAGCCCAAGCTGCAAACACACACACCTGTCACATCGCTGAGTGTTTCGCTCACGACTTCTTCCCCCTCGTGGTGCACCTGGTCCTGAAGTATCCCCCTTTGCCTGCTCTTGAGGGTCTCTTGATGACTCTGAAGCCCCTGGGCTCTTAAACTTGATGTGAGCAGAGCACTAGGTGGCCCAGCCTGGGGCAAGCAGGTGATTCTCTTGCGTCTCTCCACTCGGGTAAAGCGCATCAACACACAGGCTCTTTTTTGACAAGCCTCAAGCATTCCGTCAAAGACGTTCCAGAACTTTCTGAGGAGAAAAAGAAACAACAGTAAAGCAGCCGCAAACGTCCTAAGGCAAGAGAGGGGAACCACAGAGCAGGATGAGTGGCATGAGGCTGTTTACACTAAACAAGAATTTCAGCCGAGCGACATGTGAGTGCCGCGCCGCTCCAGTTGGCACGCAGACACCCACCTTCCCCTTCGCCAGTATAGAATATGACCAATTGTGGCCCAAAGCGAGTCAGCTGAGAGACAGTTGAATATATTTAATTCATGTGTAAACCCAGGAAAGTTCAGAGCATCTCTGTTTTCAGTGTAGGGTGAGCGAACACAGGTGAGGAGGGGGCTAAGCACTGAGGTTATGCGAGTGGAATTTGTGAGAAAGACAAGGGGTCCATGCTTAAGGCCATGTGGGGACCCAGACGCTTGTTTCCAGACAGCGTCATGTGATTCTAGGCACTGCTGACCCTGCTGGGTGTTTTTTTTCAGCCGTTTCCTGGAGGGACAGGTCATGCGTCATGCTCTTGTTGAGAACACAGGTGACTTATTTTTGTTTTTTTCTTACTGGCATTCAGGATTCAGGTCCGTGTTAGGATTAGGTGTAGACAGGTCTAGGTACATACACTGGCTGGCAAAGGTTTACCCTACCTTTTTTTTAACGGGAAAATGGAAATCGTATTTTTTAGGTTTATTTGCTGATCGTAGCTTAAACAAGTAGCTGGACTGAAAGTTAAAGACGAAACATAGTTCTAATATTAAGAACGCAAGGACAGTTAACAATATACAAGGACAGTCTGACTAATATATTACTTTTCTTTACTGAGTTTTACTTTCAAGGTGACCTCAACTCCACAGTACCAGTGATCAGAATCAGAAAATGTATTTTTTTTTTAAGTCCAGTTCCCACTGAATATGAATCTTACATA
This sequence comes from Hemigrammopetersius urotaenia, assembly GCA_037974485.1. Lineage (NCBI taxonomy): Eukaryota > Metazoa > Chordata > Actinopteri > Characiformes > Alestidae > Hemigrammopetersius > Hemigrammopetersius urotaenia. The sequence goes on from JBBPDC010000017.1 coordinate 8,009,843, forward strand.
TATTTCATAGGGGTCAATGCGTTCAGGAACAAATCCACTGTGTACATTTTCCTTTCTGAAGTGTTAAATGGTTATATTTCAAGATAACATACAGTGTATAGCGGGCCAAGATATTAAAACCTGTGTTTTCTAAAGAACTTTTTTATGGTTTAAGTTCTATTTTTCAATCATAAACAGATAGTGGTTGTGAATGAAGCTTTACCTGATTGTTAAAATTATATAATGATATTAGTTGGACACAAATTGCATCCCAATCCTGGAATCACCCTTTTTTTTTTTTTAACACAACAACGTGGTTTTTCACTATACGAGGGTGCTCTTGGAACGTAACCCCCGTTAAACGTGGGGGATTTCTGTATTTCACTTGGTAAGACATAATAGGATGTTACGGATAATGATAATGTTTTAGCCTCCAGTAAGAAAACGTATGGTTGTCTATTGCACATAATCAAAATATAATAATGCACACTAATTCTTTAAATCTAGTAAAGAATTGCATAACAAAGGAGCGTCAGGGTATTGCACAGATCATTGTTGACGTGTGACAGAGGGTGCAGTTATAGAGTCTGATTTTGGGAAAGGAGGATCTTCTTTCACTACAGTGTACACAGTTATGGAAAGCCTCCAAGAAGATATTAAAGGGATCGAGAGCGTTTTGCAAACGTGACTTGGGTGCATGTGTCACTGAGAAACACCTTCAGAATGTCCTGACTCAGTGACTCAGTGGCCCTGTGCTAACTGAGCCTGTCTGGCCCTCTGTCTGCCCGGAGGAGTCTGGTTACAGGTGTTTTCACACAGCCTTCAGACAAAGGCTGGGCCAATATTCAGACGCCGAGCCGCACGCCAGGCCCTCCTCCTCTCTGCCCCGCCGACTGTTACCCCGCAGCCTCCTCTGGCAGACACTAGAGCCCACATCCCTCTCGGAAAAACGGTTTAGATGACCCTAAAAGCGGCTATTTCATGTCATTTTCATGCTGCAGTGGAGAGAGAAGACACAAAGAGAAATTGGCGGAGGGGCCGAGAGACAGAGAGAGAGAGAGAGATGGAAAGAGAGAGAGTGTGACAGACAGAGCGCTCCCCGCCGCGCTCGGCTCTTTGTGATTACACTGCTAATAAGCTTGTTGCATTGTAGAACAGCAGTGGAGATCCCTGATCAAAAGTCTGGTTAAGGCTGCATGTCAGACGGCATGCAGCTGCAGGATTCCGCCGTGCCCCAGGAGGCCACGCGCTATCACAAAGCTAATGCTGCCAGAGATAATGCCAGACGCAGAGAACCAGTCCTGCCACGTCTCTGCTTACACACGTACTGCACTCTCTCTCTCTCCGAGCTCACCTTTAGAAGCCGGAGTTAAGAAGGAGCTCCGCTTCTTATGTAATATCACCTGCGGAAAAATGGAACGTGACTCTGCTGTTTGAGCATCAGTGTCGGAACTGTGAGGTGGAAACGTGGCACATTACTTTGAACCCAATGCTGACGGCATCAAATGGTTGCTCAGAATTGATCATACGGAAAATAATTCCTAACTTTTTAATAAATTATTTGTTTTATTACCAGTGAATTTCGACCATTTCTAAGACAAGCAAGATGAAAAAAACATATGCAAAATTATACTGCAACAGTTATTTACATTTTTGTCTTTTTGGTATGAATTAGTATACTTTAAAAATGCAATATTCCCTTAATCCTTTAAGACAGCACTACTGTCAGTGTAGTCTGATGTGGATGTGGATAACACTCCTGCATTAAAGAGAGCAGGCACTGTAATATATACCAACAAATCACTTTCTTGCCTTAAGAACTCTGGATCCAAGTGTTTATTAAAGATAAACCCTATTTTAAATATAGACCAGTATAGACCCGTGCTGTAATAATGAGTCAATGCTCATATCTGTTATATTTCATATACATTACAGAGAAATACATCTCAAATATCATGACAATATTGTATCAGAGGTGATGTAGAGATTCCCACCTCTATTTCATACTAGTCCATTTGTCTTGAAGTCTTTATGACACGTAATGACCAGCTGACATTTTTCACAGGTTGGAAAAGGATAAAAACAAGATTACAGCTATTATTCTCACCGTGGACCAACTGGTCTGAAAACAGAGGAATTCTAAGCCGCTGCAAGCAAAACATTCCATCACCGAGGTGTCCCGTAATCAATACCTTAGCTTAAGCTAAATCTTAGCTACTTAAGCCTAATGACAGACGGCTCAGTTGTTAGTTTCTTTATGCAGCAAATCTCTCACCTTCTTTTTTTTTTAGAGATCCTCTAAATGAAGCAATAACAGCCTGTAGAGGTTATGCTTTACACACCACGGCTCAGTTCATAGATAATGTATGATTGCATAGAGTGTGTAAAGCAGCGATTAAGGAAGCACATCAAGCTGATTAAACACTAGGCACTAATTAGCCTGTGGCTTTGTTTTACCTGGGATCAGGAGCCGTATCGGCAGCCGCGCACGAAAAAGGCTTTGCCTCAGTTCACCTTTCAGTTGATCAGTGTTTGTGGCATGAATCACACGCTCAGGATCTCTTGATAAAAATCACAAATGGTGTTTAGGTGTGGCACAGAGAAAACGATGAATCAGGATGAGAACTGAGACCATTGTTTTCCTTTTTCATTGCTGATATTTGCTAATGGGTTCAGGCCTCTGGTTGTTGGATAGTGCTGCTTTTTGGGATTGCCTAATTGTATCCAATAAAAAAAAAACATGGAAAACGAATTGTTCGTCCTATTTGTGAAATTAGACTCGTTTAATGCACTTTGTAAACATGGTTGAAGTTTCAAAATGCATGTATGTGGCAACTCTGCAGCACAAACAGCTTGTTGAGTTTATTTATTTATTTATTTGCACTCTTGCACATCTCTGCAGCTAAACTACAGTACTGGTCAAATACTGTACAATGTAGCCATTGTCATTTGCACTACACATTGTCTTGTCCTCGTCTCGTTTATAGTGGTATTGTTGCTCTTGTTCTGTTCTGCTCTTGTGTTGCACCATGGTCCTGGAGGAACGTTGTTTCATTTTTACAATGTACTGACTTGACTTGACTTGAAAAAAGGCAATGCATGTAAGTATATTTCCCCCTCTGGATTTAGGCAATGTGTGGAATGGTCATGAATATTGACACTTTTTGTGTTGACGGACTGACGCTTTGAAAGGAAATGAAGAGAACAAGATGAAAATGAGCCATAAAACCACAGACTTATTGCCCTGTACACTATTTTGGCCTTATCCAGTCATGCAGGTTTATAATTGCACACATACACACACACACCCACACACCCACTCACACACACCAATGCTCTGCGAGAGAGCATGAGTCTGTGTGTGTGTGTGTGTGTGTGTATAAGCAGAGCCAGATGTGCGCTTCTCTAATGAACGCTAATCACATTTGGACCCGGTGAGGAGAAAAAGGCGCGACTGGGCATTCAATTTCCTCACACTGTCCTCAGGTCAGACACATTATACGTAAATATAATTAAAACCAGGCTGGGAGGGAATGTCGCCTGGACGCTATTTTCTGCCCCTCGTTTTTTCCCCCTTCTTTCATTAAATGAGCAAATCAGATTCCAATTAGCGACCCTGTCATTCAGCGGGCCGGATCGGAGGAAGGGGCTGGTTATTGTAGCCCATTACAGTTCATATGTTTCCTCACTGTCCCCCAGAGTGAGAGAGGGGGGCACTGCTAATTAAGCTTTAAACGCTGCACCGAAATGTTTTCTGAAGCCAGGAGGCACCCATCAAGCTGTTCCTGCTAGCTCGCTGCAGCTCCGCGCCATATGCACATGCTAACCAGAAGCTTGCTGGAGGAATTAAAATGAGAACGGTTTGGAGAGAATGAGCGAAAAAGGGAGAAACCAAAACCCATGGGGCAGAATATGTTAACCCCCCAATTTGCCTACATTTCGGTTTCTCACTTATAACCACACAACTTACATATTGGTTTTACAGTAGGCACTGAATTATGAATAGCAGTCACTGAACAGGGAGATTATTAACTGAATAATAAACACGGGCCCCTGCTGATCTGGCATGTATCGCATGCATTCGTTGGTGTGAAGGTCTGCGTACTCGGAGAATGGCCTTTCTACCCTTTTCAGGCTCGAGCATTATTTGTAATTAAAGAGGAATCAAACTGACATCAGATGAAATTCACTTTTTCTGAAAATCTCTTTACATCAGCATGTCAGCCTTGAATAACTCGCTCAGCTGCCAACCTAATCTACCCTTTTCGCTTTCATCAATAATAAAAGTTCACAGGCAATTACTGCAGGTCTCGGAGCGGCGTTCAGGTAACAACCTGGCCCATCTCTGCTAAATTGCCACCACTTCTGCCTGCTAAATATTCTGGTTTTTGTAGGCTGCATACAGTCGCATGCTGACGTTTGGACACCCCTGGATATGCGGCGTTGATTTTCAAAGTGGTTTCTGCGTTCATTCAGAGAACACACTTCTGAATTTAACGTATTTGGGAAAGAAATGAAACATAAAATGCGCCCTGAAGGTTATAGCACTGATGCTCATAGTTTTTCCAGGATGTTAAACATCAGCAGATGACCGCAGCGATAGTCAGGTTCGGTATTTTAACTTGTTTTTAGATGCAAAGCCCCTTATAACCCTGGCTTATCTCACTTGCACAGACGGAGGATTTTCCACTAGAAGAAGTAACATCATTGAAAGGGAGGAAACTGGGATTTGCCTCATGTGTGTTTTCAGTCAAAAATTGTGGCAAAAATGTTCTGTTCTGATCTGATCGCGTTAAGGATGCTTCCACCAGGTCATGAAGATGACCACAAGAGAATATTTAAGAGTGGAGCTTTGCGTCAGTAAGACTGCATGTGGATATCGCCTGTTGGTGGATATTCTGGATCTGAGCAGACATGGAAGTGCAACATGCAACAGCTGGCATCTTGAACTGCTTTCCTAAGGGATATTCCCCATTTGCACTGCTCTTAAGCCTGCTTTATCTCTTTACAATTCTACAGCCTGTGAGAAACTCCTGAAGGGCCTCAAACGCAGCATTCAGGCCTCAGACTCAGCAAGCTGCCTTTGCTTTGAGAAAATATGGGTATGTGTGTGTGTGTATGAGCATGTGCGTGTGTTTGCTCGTCCCCCATCAGCATTCCTCCGGCGCACCTGGGAGCTCCGCGGAGCAGAGAGGAACATACAGCGTGTGCCGCACCACTACTGATCCATGACATCAGGAGCCGCATGCTAAAGCTAGAATAACACAAGCCCGAGTCGACTCTGCAGGAGGGAGACTGAGCTCACTAATGGCATCCAATTACCAATTACCTCCCAGGTTCTCCGCCTGCCTCTCCATTTACACACACCGGCCTACATGCCTTTCCCATACCTGCTGCTAAATAGAACGATTCAGCAGTGAGATTGGCCATGAATATGGCGCGATATTGAACGTAAACATGCCGTTTCCGTAGAGGTCAAAGATCAACCAATAGTGTTTACAGCCCATTAAACGTATAAGGCCAGTCAAGGCCCAGGGAGGTGGATGGGTGAGGCAGGCTCAGGCTACGTAATGCTAGTCTCTCCCTCTCTCTCCTTCTCTCTCTCTCTCTCTCTCTCTTTCTCTCTCTCTTTCTCTCTCTCTCTCTCTCCTTCCCTCTCTCTCTCTCCCTCTCTCTCTTGCTCTCTTTTCTTTTCTCTCTCTCTCTCTTTCTCTCTCTCTCTCTCTCTCTCTCTCTCTCTCTCTCTCTCTTCTTCTCGCTCTCTCTCTCTCTCCTTCTCTCTCTCTCCTTCTCTCTCTTCTTCTCTCTCTCTCCCTCTCTCTCTTGCTCTCTTTTCTTTTCTCTCTCTCTCTCTCCTTCTCTCTCGCTCTCTCTCTCTCTCTCTTCTTTTCTCTCTCTCTCTCTCTCTCTCTCTCTCTCTCTCTCTCTCGCTCTCTGCCCCCCCTCCCTCTCTGTGGTAATTGCCCCTCAGGAGAATAGCGAAAGGAAGCGTAATTGAAGTGCGCGAGAGCTTCTCCCAGTTATTAGGAGCGATGAACAAATTAGGACCCCGGCAATTTTCTTTATGATCATTTTTCCTTTCCTATGCACTTTTTCATCACCCCCCCCACCCCCCTCCTCCACCTTTCACTCCACTCCTCCTTTTTGTTACTTTGGCCTTTTACTGGTGTTTAGATTTAATTATTTTCTTTTCCATGTGCCTGGCATTATAAATATTAATGGCTCCCCCAACACAGGGAACCTTTCATTTTATGGAGTTGCCATTAAGGAGAGATGCTGGAACTGAGTTTCCATCGCTGCATTCAGCCCGCGTCCCCCAGACCGAGCGCCAGCGCATAGCGACCCGCGTCGGAAAAGATCCGCCAAACATTTGTTTGGGATGCTTTTGAGATTCGCAGGACCTTTTTTCTTCCCTCTCGCCAAGGTCCCCCGGAACTGAATGACGGAGCTTTTTGGAGACGCAGGCGAAGGTTCTCCTCATTTTTTAATTGCCGAGCTCAGTTAACCTGTGGGATTTGTGCTCGGGCTCTAAATTAGTTTGAAAGAACAAAAGAATTCCTGCATAATGAGGGTACTGGGTTGTCACAAGTGCTCTTGTATGTCCTGTAAATAGGATAAAGAACTGTCAAGAATGGGTCTGTGTGTGTGTGTATGTGTGTGCGTGGCTGGCTCTGTGAGTGTGTGTGCGCCCTACAGCAATGCCTAGCGCCTCAATGCACTCTGAGGAAAACGCTAGGCACCCCACTCTCCCACATGATCACATAGGATCCTGATTGGCTGCCACAGTCGCTCGACAAGCTGGGAATGAGGCGCCTTGCTGGTTGTCCCTCTGGGTGAGAAAGCGTCCCCTTACGTTTTCAAGGACAGCCCGGTACAGCTGGGACTCTGCCTGGGACCGGCCGATAGAGTTCACACTGACCAGCACTGCCTTTGCAGGACAAACCACACGGGGGCCCTCTTACATGAATTAATCCTAATAATAAAGCAGATTCAGCACGGCAGTGGGGCCTGTCGGGACTGCACTGTACAGTGGGTAGAAATTATTGTCTAATGAGGCTTTTAACGCCTCCAAACATGCTATCCATGTTTCAAAATTACCTACCGGTTACAGGGAGTGGAGGGAGGTGTTTTGTGCACCTGTGTGTGTTCATGTGCGTGCTTTTAGTCATCATTCACATATCGGCAGCTTTCTGGCGTCATGCAGCTCACGTCCAGCGCGGGCGTGTGTGTGTCCCGGTGCGGAACGAGCCGGCTGGAGGGATTTGTGGATGCCGCAGCAGCTCTGTAAATGGCCAGGTGGAGCCCCGTCCCCAGCTTTGATTCAGGCCGTTTCATTAGCAGTCCTCACACACCTCCCCATCTCCTCTTCTTCAGGCAGAGATGGAGAGGCAGAGACAAAGGTCTGGACAGAGAAAGATGGACCTGTGCAAGCTCTTTGTGCTCCTAAAATGAAGCCCCCACTTTGGCCCGTCTGCAAACTTTTCCCCTTTATCTTCTGTCCGGGCGGATAAAAAGAAGAAACCGTTATGAAATGCATTTTATTAGAGAAGTTATATTAGACGAGTTTGAGCCCATGTTTGCATTTTCACAGATAAAACAGTTGCATGATGAACAGTCGAGCACATTTTGGTTATTAATCTGACCTGTTTAACCAAGATATGCTGGGCTGCATATTACTTTCAAAGGATACAATAAAATCACCTCAAGGATTATTTGTAAAATTTACATACACAGTGATATAGTGAAACTTTGATGGCTCTGGTGAAGGCAACTCTCCATCATTCCTTCTGGAGTTTTTTGATGAGCAGAGAAACACAATTTGCCACTATTATTTTTTGCAATAACTAACTGAAATCCTGATGGTGAAAAATAAAATAAGTATTCTAAAGTGTTATCAATACCTCTTATATGACCCACAAGAGTTGTATCGGAACAAGAGGCTATGACTGTGGATTCTATAGCAGCATATGGCACATGACTAGAGACTATAATACAATTTAACCTGAAAATACTGGCTTTTGCTGTTATATTGCGGTTATTGTTTCTGGATGAGGTTTTCTCATTCAAGTGGTTTTCAATTTGCACTTTAAAACAAATTAGTAAATTGTGGATTATGTCTCATTATGACTGTTGCACCTAAAGAGCACTGCAGGGTCTTTGCAAAGGATTGGAAGTGGATCTGGCCTAATACAGTTAATACCTGTTCATTAAAAGACGCCTTGATTGGCTCTAATACTAGTTTCAAATCACATCCCGAGTTCTTATAGGGCGGCAAGACATTTTGGGCTCCAGTGAATGTGTTGTGATACTGTTTAAGCCTAGAGGAAGGAAAAAAACCCCGATGGCATTGTTTACCAGTGCGCTCTTGCCCTGTTATTTTCTTTTCTATCAGTTGTTTTTCATGCCCAATTAGATGAGATTGACTGCAGGCCTGTAAAGGCAGCCCTGGCAGGAGGGCACATGTTCTGAAAAATGCACTGAGATGCAGGAGATGGGATGGAGTTTGAAGTCAGGACATACACTGTGTATATCTCTCTCTCTCTCTCTCTCTCTCTCTCTCGCCCTCTCTCTCTCTGTTTCTCTCTCTCTCTCTCTCTGTTTCTCATTCTCATTTTATTGGCAGGGTGAGAAAGACCTGAAACACAAACACAAGCCTTTTCCGTGATTGACATTCCCCTCTGCGGAGAGGATGCTTATCAAACGCTTAGCCCAGGCATCCGAGTGATCAAACGGCCTCGTCAGCTTCAGCTGATCAGAGAAGCAGTCGCGAGATAATCAGAGATAACGTTTCGGATCCTCTGAGCTCACATTGCACCAGACCCACCATGCTGCCTTCTGTCCAGGCGAGAGGACCACGAGGCAGCCGGCCACTGGCAGCTTAACCTCCACCCGGGCCAATCTCTCCGCCGTTCTGAGAGCCTGGGTGGCCCGGACTATGTCACCTGACACATTCCTCACGCTAACAAGACTTGTAAGAGGCCCTTCTAATGACTTCAAACCCTTCAAGTGGCCGGCCTTTAATACGGCGAGCGCAGAGTGACGAGAAGTAGCATGCGTAAAGGAATGCTCACATCTCCAACAATGGGCCTGGAAAAGCACACAACCCCTCGCCCCCCTCACCCCCCACCCTATTATCTGTCAAGGTGACTGTGTGGGCCTGTCTAGGTGAGCTAGGTGAGGTGTTTTTTTTAGCGGGGGCTGTCTTTTCTTTTCCTTCTCTTCTTCGTTATTTTCCTGCGGAGATGCTTGCTCAGCTGTTGACTTAGCGCGTTTGTTAAGGAGGCATTAGTTTGGGGGTGGGGATGGTGGGGTTGTGGGGGGGTCAGGATGAGGAGTTCACCCCAGTTGCTCTTTGCCTTTATTTATAAGAAATGTCCTATTAACACTGTGTGGAGTACTGTTAGCTATGAGCACAGACAAAAAGTAACAAAATACAGCCACTTCATATTCATAAGGAACAATGTAAATGTCACACAGTTTTACTGGCCTTAATCAAGAATCCCATTATTATTTTCCATTCAAAAACATAAAACACATACACAAAAACAGACCCTTCAAAAGTTTGATATCACTGTTTACTATGAAATACATCTCAAAATAAATGTGAATGTAATTCGTCTTTCTGCTACCAAAGTTAACATAAAAAAAAAAAATAAAGCAGTAAAAAGTATCAAGATTTGTTTTGTTTGTAAAACAGTAGCTGATATTGTGTGAGCTGGTGAGGAGAACACAGGTTCGGGTCCAGATTTCTCCTCGATTCCTGCAGGAGAGGAGGAGGAACTTTTGTGGAATTCCCAGAGCAGCTCCTGATTTCATTTACTGAAGAGCTGATAGAGTTAAACCAGGTTTCTGATGGAAACTAGATATATATATACATATATGTGTGTGTGTGTGTGTGTGTACGTATATATGTATGTATATGCCAGTCCTGTTTTCTGAGCTGTTTATTCTAACTGTTGTTACTGGATCCTATCTCAGCACTCCCAGGGCAAAAGACAGAATCACACTGGACAAATATGATTTAAAAATAATTTTTACAAACAAAACATTTAGAAATCAAAAAGGTACAAAAAGCTTTATTTATTTATTCATTTAAGGTGAAGTGCGTTGAGAGTTTCTCGCCTCAGGATTTAGTGCATAAAGCCTAACAAATCTAGATAATCCATTGTTGTGTCACCTCCTCGGCCGCTGTGTACCTGGACGTCACGAGGGACTGTGAGGAAGAGGAAAGGTCATTCTGAGACGAGGGCTCTGAGACAGTCCCTGATGGGACAGCGAGCGTCCACATGACATTTATAGGACAGGCGTCTGGGAGGTATGTGCTGTAAGGAGCTTTAGAGGGACATCTGTTTGCTGCAGTAACACTACAGTATATGTGTCCGTGTCCTCTGAGGAATTCTAAGCAGGCAGTGTTGAGAACAGTGACTGCTTCAGTAGTTCTCCCCAGCCACACACACACACACACACACACACATACCACACCTCCAGAGAGCAGTGCGAGACAGACAAAAATTGATGGTTTATTGGTGAAAGGGGAAGTTGGACAGCTGGGAAGAGCTTTATTGGGAAGACCATAAAGAGTCTGCAGTGCTGTCATAGTTCTGACCCTGGGTGGGGTCCCTGTCTTCAACTGCCCCACCCAAAAACACATATAGAGACCTATAGCACAAAGCATTACTTTAATCTGAAATATATAGCACTGTGCAAAAATATTTGTGCAAAATGTTTAAAAAGCCATCGATAAAGTCTCTTTTTGCTAGAAAAAACAGTATCAAGATTAGTTTTGCTTGTAAAAAGTAGTTGATACTGTGGGAGCTGGTGAGGAGAACACAGGTTCGGTTCCAGATTCCTCCTCGGTTCCTCCAGCCGTTGTTTGGATGGTGAAACTCCATCAGCAGCTCCTGATTTAATTTAATGAAGGACTGATCGAGTCGAACCAGGTTTCTGATGGAAACTACAGTAAAGTTCTTCCACAGGAACACACTGATATACAGAACATCACTATTTACTCTATAATGTATTTGCATTCAGTCTTGTTGTTTTTATTTATTATATTTAGTAAAGTGCAAAAATACTCAGTAAACAGTTTTAAATATTATTTTTGCAGGTGTTTAAGACTTTTGCCGAATACTGTGGAACCAGTTAATCGTCCACATGAAGTGTGTTCTCATTTTTTATTGTTTTTCACACTTCATTATTTCACTTCATTTTATTACTTTAAGACATAACTGGGAACTCCACTTTGTTGTAACTCTGCTCTTCCACGGAGAAACAAACATTTATACTAACTGGCCACCAGGAGAACGCAGCTGTCGGCTCCGCAGCCCGGCCTCGTAGGAGGTCGAGGTTTGAAACAGGTTAGAAAACTCTAGTCGAAACTGTTTATTGACTCCCGGGTGCAGCTGAAATAAGTTTCTGATTGCTCCAGATTGCTACCTAGCGTGTCCTGAGTAGGCTCGGGTGTCTGACTGTCTGGAGCTCAGGAATTTTATTCAGGCTGGACGGGTCTTTATGGCTGATGAGGTTGAGCTGATCATGTTTTAAGAGGCTTAAAACCTTCATCAGTCTGACCAGGGTTGATCAGGAAGGTTCATTTAAAGACAGCACTTAAAAAAAGGCTGTTCAGTCAGAGCCAGACAGCTGTTTAGGGTTGCCAGATTGGTCAGGATCTCACCCTAATCTCTAACTACTGCATCTGTAGCGCATGGTTAGTTAATGCAGACAGTAATTACAACACATTTCCTGTCCAAAAACACAACCAACCTACATTCCGTATTAAAAGACATGCATTCAGTTACGCAGTCATTGGAAGTTTGGAATCTGTGTTTCCAATAAAATAAAATGAATCCCATTTGCTAACAGACAAATGTGCAAATTATACACAATACTTTATATATGCCTGTAGACTCTATTAACTGTTCTATATATTTAATTTAGGTTAAATAGGTTTTTTAATAGAATTGCTTTTTTCCTATGTCTGGATTGATAACCTGCAATATAGAATAGTCCAAAAAGCTGTAGAACATGGAGAATGAAAGTATCCAGTATACAGAACGCCTCCTGTTACCTGTGTGTTCAAACTTTTGACCAGTACTGCGTCTCCTCAGAGCGCTCCCTTCAGCCAGTGTGTGAGTATTCTACAGATTTTGCCAATCATCTGGCAGTTCCACTAAATAAAGCCCACGGGAATAAAGAGGTGAAATCATCCCCTGCAATCCGAAACCCAATGCCATGTGGTGCGCTTATGGCCACACTCTTATGTAGCCATAAAGAGGCCAATATCCCATATGCCCGTCTTGATGGGGCCGTCGTTATTTAATAAGTGCAACTATCCATTGTGTCATTACTGTCAACATCCAGGCCTTTCCTGCTTAATCAGATTATCTTTGGGCAAATAAGACTTTTCCTTGCTGCCATATTTCATACTGATTTGACCCCATCTCGCCCGCACGCCTTAAGGCAATTTTCCACAGGTCTGCAGGAGCCGGGCTGTACCTAAACTCTACTGTGGTGGTACAGCAGTTGCAGCACGCTTTGATATTCATCCTGGTAACAGAATTTCTGACTCAACAGAAGCACGATTCTCTCCTCACAGTTTATGTCCTATCGTCGCAAAACCTTGTCCATGGAGTCGAACCAGCGGAAGGTTTTTCATCAGAGCCGATTGTGGTCCTTTGTTATTTATAATCTTGTTTGAATTTTTATTTTTCGCGCCGTTCTTTAGCCAGGTGATGAAAACTGAACCCAGATAACTTTTTAGAGACGTCCTGGATCACCTTTGCGTTTCTCACAGACTTTAAGATAAAGTTAGTGTCAGAAACTCCCATTGAAATGTATCTTCATCCCAAACAGATAGTCTTGCTTGTGCCTTGTCAAATTTCCAGTTGTTAGCTTGTGTCTCCATTGTTGTTTTTTTGTTGCGTACAGTAAGGTGGCCTAGTGGATAGGGTGTTTCCTCTGCAATCAGATGGTTGTGGGTTTGAATTCCAACTCTGCTAGTGTCATCACTGAGGTTCCTTTGACTAAGGTACTGTCCCCACACTCTGCTTCCCGGCGCTGTGTTCCTGGCTGCCTGCTGCTTTACGTGGTGAATGGGTTGAATGCAGAAACTGTGTGCTGTGACTTTATATACATGACTATAAGGAGCCGCTTTACTTATAGAAAAACAATGGCCTCTTTGTATGTTGTGATGACATTTCAGACAATCAGAAAGCAGTGATCCTTTCAGCTTGGCTGCGGCCCACTTTCAGCCCTGTCGTCGTATGGGAATGGCTCCGGTGCGGGTCGGTTTATTTGTAATGTAAAATCCTTTGTTAACAGTGAGGTGTGGTTCCTTATGCCAGTGGAAGAGCACCATTAGATGTGTTTCTGTCCGGCCCTGTTCTCCCGTCCCGAGTCCTGCTGATACAGATGTCAGCTGTGCGATATCCTCCAAAGCTCGTGACATGTGCGCTTAAGCACACCGGCTCGGAGATGATCGCTCTGAACGGAGCTACGTGTCAGTCTGCACCGCCAGATAATTGCTCCGAGAGCTTCGCACACAAAGGCCTTCGCCATCAGATTATATTTCCGGATTTGTGGATAAGCTACAAAATAAGATAGATTTATATAAATATATAAAAGGTCAGTGGATGTGTGAGATAAAGTCTCTGAAGATGTGTGTAAATGATCTCGAAGGGGAAGAAAGAACAGAGCAGTCTGGCTTTACCTGATTAAAACGAGTTGGGCATGAATAAAAGATGACATTAACACAGTTTGTCTTTCTGGTGGCCGTATGTTGAGGGATTATATTTCATATAGGTGCGCGTTTGAAGCAGGTAAATGTTGTGCGCCGTTTCTGTTATGGTGTATAAACAGACGAGATGTTTTGAAGTGTCTCTCGTATCAAAGAAGATCCGCGAGCGATGCTGACGTTGGGTACGCATGATTTGTGCCGAGTGGTAATTGAAATCAGTCAGATCACACCACCATCTGCTGTAAACTCCTGAAGAGTTTCTATTGTCTGTTTTTCTTCCCGAGTACAGAGTCCCGCATCGCCCTCATAGACCCTCAGAATGAAAGCTCAACTTTCATGTCTTTCTGGTTTCTCTCGCTCTCTCTCTCCTTCTCTCTCTCTCTTTCTTTCTCTCTTCCTCCCTTTTTCTCCTCTGTCTTTCTCTACTTCTCTCTATTTTTCTCTCACTCTGTCCTCTCTCTCTTTTCTTCGTTTCTCCCCTCAGTCTCTGTCTTTGTCTCTTTTTACCTCATTCTGTCCCATCCCTTTCTCTTGATTGTTAGTTTATTTCGCATCTCTCTCTATCACCCTCTCTCTCTCTCTTTCTTTCTCTCTCTCTTTCCAGAAAGCATTATTTCTTGCAATAAGCAGCATTGTCTGCATTATGCCCAGCAACAAGCTCATTTATCTACAAATAGAATGAGATGTTTTGTCTGGGATTTGTCTGGATTAAATGACTTAAACAAGCTAAAAGACTAAAAACAAGTTAAATCTCATAATATTTGTTATAATATTCTCCATATGAGAAATGCCCTGCAGACTCTAACCCTACAAAACAAGAGGACAAAACATCTGAAAAAGGCCTGATTTAATATTGCAACTCTGTGAGGGGACTCTTTGTGCTTGTATTGTGCTGTTAATGACTTAAAATAAGCCACACTTTCTAAGTGTGATAAATAATCAGAGCTAGAGTATAATATTATACTCAATGCACTTTATGATAAACAGCCTTATGAGACAACAAAAGGTTTGTGGCTTTAAAATGAGGTTGTTTCAGCTGCGAAGATTTAGTTTTCTGTGTGTAATGGATATATAAACTAGATATATAAACCAGGGTAGAGGCTTCTGTTGATTGTGTAATGATGGATCAGTGGAACTGCTACAAGCACCATTGTGTCCTTAACAACTGATTCTAGATCAGCTCTTCTGCTCCTGAGGCGGTTTGTGAAAAGAGACCCTGCTGTCCACCCACAGTGTTTGGGTCCACAGTGAAATCTGATTCATTTTTATGGCCCACAGTAAGTCACACTGTCTCTTAAACCACATCCACAAGCCCTCTCCACTTTATCGAACATTCCTTTAAGCAAGAAGTTCACCAAATGACTTCTAAAGTCCTGACAGATTTTTAAAAATGGGCTGCAACTCCAAATGAATGCGAGTCTTTTGCAGAATTTCTCATCATTTGTCATGAAGCCATGCTCTGGATGATCAGACAGAGGGAGGATATCACACATATTATGAGTTCTGGCTACTAATAAGCACTCAGAATCGCAAACATTGCTGTTTTCATGTGACACAAACAATCTGGACTGGACCCGGTGTTGCTTTAGTGCACATGGAACTCATGGGGTTGGGAAACGAGGATTTAATTTGGCAGCGAGAGCCGGAGAAGCAGTTTACTGATAATTGGCAGGATGAAGCGAAATTGCGAAGTGAGTGTTTTGCAGATCTGGATATTATAAAGGCACCAAAGTTAGAAAGTAACTCGTGCAAATGTCAGTATTCAACATGCAGCTCCTCCATCACTGCTCATACACACCTCGTTTATTTTTCTCTCTCATTGGAAATGGCCTAAATTCTCTTCTGTTAAGTTGCACTACAGGACAGGTTCCCGGCTCTGCCCCTGCCATGCACCTTTTGGCTCACACCTGGAATGGCTCATTAAAGCGCTGATTAGTTGTGTTGGGAACTGGAAAACCCCAAAAATGTACAGCGCCAGGGTTTCCAGACCAGGGCGGGGAACTTATGCCCTACAGGACCAGCGAACATTTCAGTCATTAAACATTTGGACATTTCACCTCAGCACTGAGTCAGGAGGCTAAAGATGGACTCGTTTCCCTTCTATCCTCATTTCAATTGTTTTCAATCAAGTTCCTGATCTGGAACGTCGACCTGGAAATTTGTGAGGAGAAAAGGAGACCCAGGAGAGGCTGTCCGTACACGAGGAGTCAGAGGTGTGGTGGCGTGAAGCGGAATGGGATTAACAGAAAAGCTGGATGTAGACCAAATGATAGCTCAACAAAAGAGCGGCAAGACAAGATTCTCCGCGTTCGGTTTAAATATTCGGTTAAGACAGCGCACGTTTGTGCGTATGCGGTTTTGTATGCGTGTGTTTGAGCCAGATAATTTTGATCTGCTCTCTCGCCTCCTAATCCATCATGCCTCCTCTCCTGCCCATCAAGCGAGACTAGTCTCCTAGCATGTATGAGTTTGTGCGTGTGTGTGTATATGATGGATCGGCTCCAAAGCAAACACAGCACTAGGCTGCAGCATGATTGAAAGGGGGGCTAAGGGGGGGGGATCCAAAGAAGGGAAAAAAAAGGAAAAGAAAGAGAGGACGGAAAATTAGAATCGGCCTCGTTCATTGAGCACAATAAACAGTGTCTCCAGTGCCAGTTGTTGCTGTGATTGCTCAGCTGTTGTTCTCCAAACACCGTCGTTTGTCCTGGAATTTCGGCCTGGCACAGATACGAGCGAGATACGGAGCTCCTCATCAGCGCGCGCCTCTGTTTGGCCAGCCAGTCTAAATACAGTGGAGTGCTAATGAATTTGATAAGAAAACAATAACAGAGCAGTGAATACTGTCAAGAGGAGCTCCGGCAAAAGGCCTCCATGAAAAGTGAGAGCTAATGAGGAAAAACAACAGGAAATTCTCTGTCGTTACCTCCAGTGCCTTTAGAGGTCAGGTTCTCTTCTTGGTGACAAATTGGTCCAAATGACAAACAGCAGAACAATGCCCTTCATCACTGTCAGAGCAGACTTCATAACTTCGTAACATGTTTGCCTTTTTTGTGCCTATTTGCAAAGCCCAGATCCTACAGGATTTTCCGTTATAAGTCAAGAATGTTGTTCTTTTCTCCTGAAAGCACTAGGACGTGTTCCAATAGCAATAGCCACCAGATCTGTTCCTGTCAGTTACTTTGTCAACTTCATTTATAAACTTGTATTTCTGTCGTCATCCGTCACACAGAGGAAAATGTGATTTAAATACGCTTTGGCATCGATTCTGCACGTCTCTGGAAGTGGATTTGAGGGATGGAACACCATTCTTCCAGAATATCCCTCAGTCTATGTTGGGTGGAGAGCGATGTCTGCGTCACTCCAGAATCTCCCAGAGGTTTTCAGCTGCGCTGTGAAGTCCAGAGCATATCATTTATATCATTTTCAGGCTCATCAAACCATTCAGTGACCCCCTCCATGCCCCCTGTGGAGGGGGGCTTTGTTGTCTAGGGAGGTTTTGCTCCCATCAGGGTAGAAATGTTTTATTATAAGATGAAGATGATGAGTCAGAATGACTGTGCTGATTTGCAGTGACCCCTCCAGTGCTGTCCTCAGGGTCTGCAGACGGTCATCATTTTCCCTGGATCTCTGTGTTGAGTTGTGGACTGTCTGAGGGTTTAAT
This sequence comes from Hemigrammopetersius urotaenia, assembly GCA_037974485.1. Classification (NCBI taxonomy): domain Eukaryota; kingdom Metazoa; phylum Chordata; class Actinopteri; order Characiformes; family Alestidae; genus Hemigrammopetersius; species Hemigrammopetersius urotaenia. The sequence goes on from JBBPDC010000017.1 coordinate 8,027,218, forward strand.
TCGGACTATAACTATCTTATTCTAAAACTTGTTGCTATAATTATATTATTTTTATCTGTGGCCGTAATTATACGTAATTCTTATCGATGGTAAAATTGTATTACAGCATACGTAGATATATTTATAATCATAGTTTTGTGTAAAAATGGAACAAATGTAAGTCTCTACCGAATCTAGAGTCCTGTAGACCATGCGGAACCATTTCATGTTTGCTTACCATCTAATTCGGATTCATGAGTTTTTAATAAGGATTAATTCAGAACTACTGACGGTTCCACATGTGTTCTGACACCGCGGCTGCAGCTCGTTTGGGTTTATTGTGTTTGGGATTACGCTTTAGAGTCGGCACCGGCCTGTGGAGAGCTTTTCACCACCGTCTGCAGTGTAGTATTAGTTTAAGGTCCCTCTGGAGACTGCAGTGTGGAATATCCCTCTCGGTGTCCATTAGTTCTCTCCTCCTTCTTTCTAACAGGGGCTAATTGCTTGATTGCTTAAGACATGCATAGGTCACACAGTCTGACCTTTCTTACGAGGCCTGGCGTAACTCAGGTATATTACTTGAAGCATCGAGAACAAAGCAAAGTACTCTAGGCATATGCGCACAGCAGTGGCGGTTTCTATAAGATTACAGGTGAAACAATGTTTCACCAAGAAAAATAATACAAAAAGCTAAAAAATAAGGTTGCTCTCCTAATTTCAGCGTTACAGTTGTATACGGTTCTGGTCAAAAACGTGAAACAACGCCCCCAACCGCGGTGAAACAGAGAATTTCAGTGAAACGTGTTTCATGTTCCTTGCTAGCGATCCTCACCCCCACCCCCACCCAGCCACTGGTGAAATCCTCACTGCTGAGAAATTTTGTAGTATTTTGAGGAGATTGAGGGAAGAGCAGGAGAGAGAAGATACATCAAAATGTGAGGCAGCAAAACCAGAACATGGTGAAATACTTAGGGCAAGAAAATCAAGCTGCCCAGCGGCGGCGAGGCACTGGGCTTGTGTTGTGGTGCGCGTCGGGATGAAGGGTGGTTTGTTTCACCAAAAATATTGACGCACACACCTACCATGTTGTTACATAGGATTTTACATCCAGTACTTTGCATGTCTTGAGCCTCTTCTCTTGTTTTTTTAATGTGTTCTTGAGGAACAGTTCTCCAGGCTTCCTGTAGGACTTTCAAAGCCTCCCATTTCCAGTCCAGTCCCTGAACCTGACCAGTTTCAGAGGAATTATTTTGTTGGTTAAGACACATTTTTAATAAACTTCAATGAATTTTGCCTCCTATAAAAGAAGAAAAATGGATAATGGGGAGGGCTAAACTGCAACAGGCTAAAAAGGCAGGGGTCTATGCAAATAGGTTTTAAATAGACTGTGGAGAATTCAAAATTTAACAAACTAAATGACATCAAAATATTTGACTCATTTAAACTTGATATGGGTCCTGTTAGAGAACATGGGGGGTGGGTTGTCCCTAGATGGGTGTCCTTGTTACAGGATCATGTCAGGCCCCGCGAGACTAAATCGAGCCCTGTCCTCACGCTCAGTAACTCAGAGGGAATGTTTTTTTGCTCTTTCAGTTTTAAGGAATGAAATGGAACAGAATGAAAGTCAGGAACGTAGCTCTGAGCCCGACGAGGTGCGTCCTCCTGTATTCCTCAGATTTTTCTCGACAGTCAGAACAGTTTTGTCCTGAAAATGGATGAAAACAAACGCACTCTACCAGCCTGGTTCGTGTGTGTGTGTGTGTGTGTGTGTGTATGTATGGCGCAGCCAGTGATGTAACCCACCTCTCGAGCTGCTGTTTCATTTGGTGCTCTGCTCTCCTCTGATGGAAATGGGATTGGACAGTCCTCCAGCCAGCAGCACCTTGCCGGAGACTCGGGCACAAATATTTCTCCTCAAGTTCTCCAAACCGAGGGCCACGCTCGCTCGCTTCTTTCCAGCAAAGAAAGGGAAAACACCTCTTTATGAATCGAATATGTGAGTGAGCTAGTGAACAGGGGCGGGGGGGGAGTTGGTTCAAAAACGTGGGATTTGATGTATGACAGACCACTGCTGGCAAAACCTATTCATCACACACCTCTTCTGCAGCCGCAACTGATTCAATTTGCAGGGTGCTACCGCCCGGCACACCCTTCATGGATGTGTGCGCGCACACACACACTCACACACACACACACACACACACACACACTCCTATATACTACTATACTATCTGAACTGTGAGACTATAATAAGGTACATCAAGCAGAAAGTGTGTTTTGTGTGTGTGTGGGCTGTCTTTTAGCCTTTGCCAGAGAAGGTACCTCTTTCATCTACTCTCAATTTCACTTTTATTCATGCTTACTGCAACACGTCCCCTCTCTCACCCCATCTCCGTCTGCTTTCTTCTCCTCCTCTGTCTCCTCTGCCATCGCTCGCAGTCTTTCTTCTCTCTCCTCAAGTCCCTCGCAGCGGGTCGTGTTCATCTTCCTTCTCTTTAAACCCTCCTGCCCAAGGCCTCTCTCTATGCAGGACGTGCCCATGCAGCGATGCCAGTGCAATATGTTTAACCCTTAAAGGTCAGGCTGACGGCCGTCATCACGAAAGGTGGTTGTAAATGAACGTTAATTATTTTCTGCTTTTGTTGCCTTATTGAAGTGGAAAAACTGTGATTTCGGAACTTTCAGTCACATTTGTGTTAAATAAAAATAGTGTATTTTACTCTAAATGAGTGAATCCAGTGATAACGCAATCATATCGCCAGATATGATGGAAGATGATTGTTCTGAGTTTAACAGGGTGTAGGGCGTTGCTTGAGGTGCATTTTTTAAATCATAGCCTACATTCTTAGCAAAGTTGGCTTACGGTTTAAGAGGGGAAATTTAATCGAATAACACAGAGCTGCAGGCAAGAGAGAGCAGTCAGAAACAACCAAGGAGCCATGTACACAACCAACTATCACTAGGGGGAGTGCCAAAAGTGAATATGTGGCCAAAAAATCAGACCTAATCACGATTAAAATTACAGCCACAATATCAGATTTGATTAGATTTGCTGGATATTTCAGACCCACATCCTTCATGTGTTTATCATGTTCTAGCAAGGAACAATTAGGCGCGCTGGGTTACTGTGATCCAATATCTGCATTTAATTCATTTTACAGTGCGAGGAATCCTGCGGTAATAAACCATATATGTCTCTGGTGGTAATATGCTAATGCAGGCAAATGTAGCCTTAGTTTGTTTGGTAAATGTCTGGTGACACTAATATTAGCCTCAGCCCACTATTCCCGAATGGAGCCCTATTAGAAATCCATGGTAAATGTTCTTCATTCCCCATATAATACATATATATGTATATACACACACACACACACACACACACACACACACACACACACACACACATATATATATATATGACTTATACTATGATATAAATGATTTGTGTGTGTGTGGGATGTGATACTTTTTATGAGACCTCAGAGATGAAAGAAAAGAAGATACTTTCTCTCTACTTCTCTCTCCTTTTTTCTCCCTCTCTCTCTCTCTCTCTCTTCTCTCCCCTTTTCTCCCTCTCTCTCTCTTTCTCTCTCCCTCTCTCTCCTTTTTTCTCTCTCTCTCCTCTCCCCCCTTTTCTCCCTCTCTCTCTCTCTCTCTCTCTCTCTCTCTTTCTCTCTCTCTCTCTCTCTCTCTCTCTTTTCTCTCCCCCTTTCTCCCTCTCTCTCTCTCTTTCTCTCTCCTCTCTCTCTTTTGCTGTCTCTCTCTTTTGCTGTCTCTCACTCTCTCTCTCTTTTGCTCTCTCTCCTTTTCTCGAAGCAGCAGTGATTAGCAGTCACGCTATTAGAAACATAAACAACCTTTTTGCTCACAGGCTTCTCTTCTGTCAATCATTCACTGCCTTTTTTAAACTAAAGAGTTTGTTTAGAGACACATTGTGTGAGTCTTCTAGCTCAGCCGTGTCATGAGCTCCTGACAGGTCCCTGAAGCCCAGTATTATTACAGGCATCAAAGTGCGTCTGTGTTTTATATACAGTGAACATGCTGTCCGTTGAATGCAGTCGTTTCATGCTAACATGCATTCAAACACACACAAGCTGTCCTTCCTGACGGTCAGTGGGGTCAGAGAGACCCAGCTCAAACCCTTTACAGCGCTCAGCCCCTGGGCTTCCACCACACACACTGCAGGGCGAGTCCAATTACATCCCCATTTCAGAAAAATATGAGTACAGTGATTTTTGTTAAACCTTTTAAATCTTTCTGACGAGCTAATTATGCTCGCTTTCTAATAACTTTTCAGGATCATGGAAAATACCATCATACTGGCCCCTACTTAGCCTCATGTCTTCAAAGGTATAAAGAACAGGTTTTAAATAGTCATTATTAATGCAATAATTAGATTATCATGGCTGATAGAGGATTCAAAGTGTGGAATATGTCAGTCTACAATCATTTAAATGGATCTAGTGAGTTGTTACTGTAACTTATTGTAAACTGAATAAAACATATTCTAATTTGTTTTAAAAACAAGAATCATTTTCTAATGTTTCCCCAATAAACAAAAACCTGTAGCATTCAGCGTACTAACTTTACCCATACGTAATTATAGCTCGAGTTGTAGCTACTGTTCAAAAGGCCTTAAATGTTCCCTCCCAAGCTTCTAAATAGCTTTTAGTGACATTTTTGGGGTCAGGAAAGCTTAAGTGTTTATAGTTGTTTACTAAATAATTAACTTCAATCTCTGAAGCCTCCAGAAATATGACCAGCACGCGCCCCATCCGCCTCATCCTGGCCCGGCACGGCTAAACACGCCAGCTTTTGTGGCTTTTCGCCCCAGGGCAGATTGGTGGCGATGGGAGGATGGCAGGGGGCAGTCAGTGGGTGACACACACTCTCAGATGTGGCAAGGCAAAGCCACATGGCCTCTGGCTCCACTATCTCTCACATTTATCTTCCCAGACCGCTCATGTGGCGAGCCCGGAGAACCGAATGCAGGCTGCATCGAGCCGAGCTTGAGCAGAGAGAGAGCCAGAGAGCGTACGAGTGTGCGCATGTACGAGAGAGAGAGAAAGAAAGAGAGGCAGAGAAAGAGAGAGAGAGAGAGGGAGCTGGAATGGAATAGATGCTGGTTCAATTTGAACTTGGCCATCCATGACTTCAAAAAGATATGGAGGGGATATTGCTCATAATCTCTGCCACTAAATCAAAAGAATCCATGGCCCGATAAATAGCATTTTCCAACCAAAGACTTTGTCCTCTTTTTTGCTTCTTTATCCCTTTATAGGAATGTAAATGGAGGGCAGAGCGGGTGGGAAAATTCCCCTCCTTTCGCTCTCGGGCCCAGCGTGCTTGTTATTGTTGTTGTTATTCAGATCATAAGCCTTCTTTGGCGTCCATGTAATGGCTAGTTTCAAATCATTATTTCTGCTCTCACTCTTGGACAACTCCGTGTCTCTCTCAGTAATTACTGCGCTTCAATATTTTCATCTCTCAGATGCCTGTCAAATTAGCCCGGTAATATTTTCTTCTGATAGATGTTGCCTCGCCATGATTAAGATGCGGAGATCGCCAGAGAGGGTCCATCTGCCCACTGTTCCGTTCCTATATCAGTTTATCTCCTCGCCTCCTCGCCCCTGTTGCACTCGGCCATTAAAGCCAGCACAGACACTCTGGCGTGTGATTTTTTTATTTATTTTTTTGGTTTGTGATTTACGGCCGGCGTTCATGAGAACCCGAGTTTCAAGAATCTCCTGCTAGCTGACCGCAGAATTCGTCTTGACGGAATAAATCAAAGGCTGATTAAGGGCCCTGCACTTTGATTTGTGTCGAGCCCTGAGCCGCAACAACTGCAGGTAAACCCGGGCCTCATAACTCAGCGCTGTTGAGTTGATCTAGTGCGCCTCTGCTAAGCTATTTCGGCCCCTTCCGTCCAGCTATTTCAGCCCCTAAACCTCACCAAACCTGGAGATCGCCGTATGACACAGATGTCTGGGCCAATGATGTAGCGTGGATGGAACCCCTGCTGGGTCATAATGTGAACGGTAATAGCACGCATACTACGCTTTCGCCACGCTGCCGTAGTGTGCGTGCTATTACCGCGGGGGTCAGTGGAAGTGTGTGGGGATTGTTTCTCTATGCCTGCTGTGAGGGCTTAGCCTGGGCCGGAGGCTCTGACAGCCCTTGCCAGATCCTCAGAGGACGATTTAGGGAACAGCTGCAGGCTGTTCGTGAACAAGGAGAGGATAGGCATCCTGTCAGCGCTCTATGTTTAGAGGCGCGCTCGTTTTCCAGCCCTTGCGTCCATCTCGTCCCACCCTACTCCATCTTACTCCAGTTAGTCATGTCATCTCTTTGGCCCACTTTCATTTAAAGAGGCCACGCTGAGTCGGCCCGAGAGATCTGCACTGGTGCCGATCAAGGCATCTCTGAATGAATCGATATCGGCTACATTAACCCCCCGTCCTCGCCTTGCCGTGATTACACCACACTCAGAGAGGTGACGCAAAACGACGTGCTCCTCAGTGTGCGACAGTCAGAAACATCTTCTGAAGATAACAAACGTCTGAACGATTTTAAAGGAGAAAATGAAAACAGTCCAAAAGGCACTCGCCAGTTCTTCAACTAGTTTATCTGCCGTCTTTTGTTGAAACTGGGTTAAACAAGCCATGTTTAAAATGTGAAATGGCGCCATGAAATGGTTATTTAAAATAAAAAGGAAGAAAAACAAATGATATCAGTTCAGGATGTCTCACATCTTATACTTAACATATACTTAAAACGGTTTTACTGTAGCATTAACAGTAATTAGACCAGTCCAGTTCACTGTCTGTAGCGTTGTCTTTGTTGTTAAATGCTAAGTATAATATTTTAAAATTGAAGATGTCTGTAGATTGTGTGCATTGTCAAAGTGTATGGGATACCGACTCATGCCGTGGTTTGTAGACTGTTGGCTCAGGTGGAAATGACGGACTGTGTTCATTTTGAATGCAATGTATAAAGTCCCCATCCGTGCCATTCCATTTGAAAAGTATAAAATAAAATCACAGAGCCTCTGGCTATTCATCACAGTACCCATAACCCCAATAACCAGGGCTCTGAGCTCTGTTCTTCTTTGTTCTTCTATCAAATCTGAACCTAATCTCACATGTCTTCCGAATGCTCAAATTATGCCCATCCAGACCTGACCTGACCTAAAGACCTCTTTTCCGCCCTCAATTTCAAACCTCGAGACTCTGCTGTCTCAATTAGGCCAGCGTTCTGGAGAAATGGGTCTCGATTGAAACGCTAAGAATGAAGATGTGCACTAAAAGACTGTGTTGGACCGTTTGCCTTAAAAGGGTTGCGCCAGGGCATGTGGTGCACATCGCTTGCAGTGTGAAACGATAGGGGCGATGCAGGCCAAGACAAGGTTTCTGGTGTGAAAGATCCTTCATACTCTCACAACCCCCCCCACAAGCAAAACAAACTATAATCCTGAGCAACATGTGAACGCACACACACACACGCGCGCACGCACACACGCACACACACACACACTCCTGTTTACTTAATTAATCACCAACCTCCTACACAGTGGGACTTTGGTGCAAGACCAAGTGTGCTGAAAATGTGCAACCTGGAACACGACCAGACAGTTTGGCTGTGTGCTTTAAAGATAAGAAACCTTTTGGTCACAACTAAATTAGAGAACGGGTTCTGTTTTCATATTATGAAACCAGATCTGTACTGATTGTTATCAGTTTGATGATAGTTTCATCAGAGCCTCCTAAGATTACCTCATAGGCAAAGACTGTTCTGGGCCGCTGCTGCTTCATTAAGAGTAATGAACAGAACTGGTAGCTTTCTGGTAGCGCTGTATCCTTTTGATACCAAAAATAGTTTTAGCCTGGAGATTTTTTTCAGGCCCGGTGCGCTGATTCATGCCTCAGTTTTGGTCAGATAAAGATCTATAGCTTGAGAGTTAACAACACCATGTCTGTAAGGTATTACTTAACCCTCCCCGACACATGACCTTGGCAGCTTCTGCACTGGGGGGCTCCTCATTTAGCTTCTTTTAGTGGTGGTCTCACGATGAGAGATGGATGCTGGGGTCAGAGGGCACAGACCCTCCCCAGGTGGCAGATCCTAAATGACAAGGGCAGGATTTATGCCTACGTAGGTGCAGCTGCTGCTCTCAGCTTTAACTCAAGTCGTGTCGCCCTCAGATCATCCAAAGAGGTTGGCGGTTCTTCAGCTAGGGCGATTCATCCCAAACCTCTACTGTATCTGTGCTTGTGTGAAGCTGTAAATCATGTAGCTGGATGTTTGTGCTTTTCTAACCCAAAGGAGAACCTGGATTTTCGGCCTCACGTTTACTGTTTCACTCTGACCTACTGTCTTCAGAAGGTCACCAGCCACAGAGGACCAGAAAGGCGTTTTTGAGCTGTTCATGCCACATCCAGGTTATCCTCTGCTAGCTTGTAAGCTCACCTTTGGACATTTACTTATCTTAATTGCTTTGGACTGCTATTGATTTTGGTCCTCCTGCATGCTAGAGCAAAGCCCCTTCAAAAGAGATATTCGGCGAGGCAAACACACATCAAATTAACCAACAAAGAACCCATGGGTGGTGCTACGATTGGTATTCATGATGAGTGGGTTTCGTTTTGATGGGACCATCTGTTTTGCCAGAAGTGTTATTGAAATTGCACTGTAAAATGCAAATCGCACGGCACTCAAGTCGAGAAATGTAAAAGCAATAGCGAGGTCAAAAGCGCATTAGCTCGCAGCTATGATCTGTTTATGGATGGCCGTCGACAATAAAGCGTCCGCACAGTGGTCGTGGTGCGGATACTGCACATTTCGCAAGCAAATTCTATTACTGTGAATGGTGTCTCTCCTTATTGAACCTGAAGCCAGCGGTATTGTGACCATCAGTATTACCAGCGCAGGGATCGTGTTGCATGGAGCTTTCTCAGGCTCTGTTTGTGACTTTATCTCTTCAGGCATTAACGCAACATTATCTCTTTTGTGTGAGATTTCGTACGACTTGGCAGAGCAGGACGGATCTGCGTCAGCGCAGGCCTGGTGTGGGTGAATGCCTCCTGCTCAAGTTTTGCCTCGCGACAAAGGGAGAAGTCTGGGAGATGCTTCATGGCATCCATTGCACAAATCACACAGCTCATCCCAGGGCATGTTGGCCCCGGACCCAAGCCCTGCAGCTTCATTAGGCCACACCGTGGCCCCATTCCAACGGTTTACACAGACAGGCCCTCCATCACGCTCTGGGAACAGCCTGGGTCTGCCTAACTAGGCCTGAATTGATGTTCTGCTGCCAAAAGGGAAGAATCGAACACGTCCTAAATCACAGATGCTGTGCAGTATTCAAAAACATGTAAAATGAATGTTTTTGTCCTCTGACGAGGATTCTTTTGTGCCACCTAGATCCACTCAGCCACCACCCACACAAATAAACACACACACACACACACACACACACACACACACACACACACACATACGTATGTCCTCTGCCTTCTGCTGCATAGGGTTTGTGAGCTGTGAAGGAGGCTTTTTGATTAAAATGGTGGCATTTTAATAGTCCATTACTGACATCTCTTTTGGTTTTATCTTGCAAGTGGCAGAAGAAGGTCACCAGGCTTGGCAGGTCTGGCGGTGAGGAGGTTCTGCTTTCATGGCCTTTCTTTTTAGCATTTAGCCACAAATAACCTCATAAATGCTGCAGTATTAAAGACTTCCAGGTCCGTTTCAGCATTATGAAAACGTTAGGAAATCCGAAGCGCTCAGGCAGTGCAGTGAACCGCTGCTTTGTTGAATTTCTTCACTAAAATCCAATGAAGAAAATGAAATCTTTCTCTCCCTCTTTGTCTCCACTTCTCTCTTTATATCTGTCCTGTATTCACTCTTTTTGTTCCCCTTTCTGTCGCGCTCACTCTGTTACTGCTTCTCTCTCTTTCCTCATTTAACTCTTTTATTGTCCTTCTCTTACTGCATCCTTGTTCACCTCCCTCCCTCTCTCTCTATGTGCCCCCCTCTCTCTTTCTCTCTCTCTCTCAGCTTCTCTGCTTTGGAAATGCTATCAGGCAAGCAGCAGGTACACATTTGGCCCTGCCAAACAGCTGATAGCTCAGCCATCTCTATCTCATTCTCTCTCTCTCCCTCTCTCTCTCTCTATCTCCATCTCTCTCTCCATCTTTCTTGCCTTCTCTCTCTCTCCTCCTCTCCCTCCCCCTTTTCAGTCCCATTACACTTGGACTTGTATGATGTCATCAGAGGACTCGTAGAGCAGACTGCGAATAGAGGGTGTTTAACATTCTGAACAAGGGCGGCCCTTCAGTCAAACACACACTTTCAGCTCATTAGGACACACACACACACACACACACACACACACACACACACACACAAATTGAGAGTGAGTGTAGATGGATGACCGAGTTGAATTGCGATTAACATCATGCGTCTTAAAAAAACGTCCTGAAGCAGCAGAGCAGCTGCACCTGTGGTGACGGCAAATTTGATATTTTTAGCTTTTAGGTAATACTGAGTAACGGCAAATTTCTCCACCCCGAAAATGGAACATAGGATCAATAAGCTCAGAGTGCAGGCTAGCTGTAGCTGCCAGCCCATGCAGCCCGAGCATATTGATTCTGTGAGCAGTGAAAGTACTAAAAATTTGGCTGCTGATAGAAAAAAAAAGCTCAGCAATCCATTCAGCCTCTGATACAGTGTTTGCCCTGGAGTGGAGGCATATAGGGCCCGTTTAGGTGCTGAACAGTGAGGCAGATCAGATGAAACATTAAGGATGCCATTGACAATGTCTTTACATTAAAAAAGAATGTTTGTTTACCATACTGCCTGCCACATGAAAGCGTTACCTGTATATATAATGACGGAGCAGCGATTGTAAAGTGACCATTTGTCATACGTGAACACACCGTGAGCACACAGTGTGAAATTCTTCCTATTTAACCCATTCACCAAGTGTAGCGCCCGGGGAGCAGTGTGTGGGGACGGTACCGTGCTCAATGGTACCTCAGAGGTGCCCCTAGCAGTCCTGGGATTCGAACCCATGACCTTCTGGTCATAGGGCCAACTCCCTAACCACCAGGCCACCAGCTGAATGTTGGTTGTTGTACAGAGCGCCGTTCCTGTTCCTCCCAATGCAATCTAGCACTGACCGTTTAAACATGCTCTGTAAACATGCCATCGCAGGGGTTACATTCCAAGAGCACCTGCATATAGTAAAATAAAATAGTGCTGTTGTGTTTTGGTGAAAAAATGCCTATTTTTGTAGTGTAAACCCTAAACATGCCCCGAGTCCCAGAACACTTTAATTTCATTATAACCTCAGTTTAATGCATTACCCTTAAAGAAAATGTAAAGGTAAATCTGTATTCCCCGCCGAGATATGCTACTCAGAACGTCGCTGGACAAAAGTATTGGGACACCGCTGCGAGGTGAAAGTTTTTTCAGAGAAAAATCTACTCAGGCTAAAAATACAAAACTGGGAGTTTACTGTAGACCTTTCAGAAACTGGTACAAATTTTGTACTGGTTCTCGCTACTCATGCCTAACATTACAATACGTCAAACAACCATTGGGGATCCATGCAGTCCTGACTGCTAGCCTTGCTACTGAGCTTTAGACCAATAAATACAATGAAGCAAGCAAACTTATCAGTTTTCTTACAAAACTGTAACGAAAATAGTGATTCTGTGTTTATTTTGTATACTTCCAACCAAAGAAAAGGACTCAAACTGTGCTAGCCAGGTAGCTAAGTTGTCAACTTTAACTTTCTGCTCCTTGACCTCCTCATCTGTCCTCCTCATTTCTGTCCGCTCCATTGTAATAATGATTTAAAGACTGTTACTGCACTAATATGGCTCTAATAAGATTTTCAGCTTACTAGCAGTAACATTAGCTCTGTGCCATCCTTCTGCATTAGCCAGCGAGCCGGAAAAAACCCCAGCTCAAATAACCTCTCTCAGAAATCCTCCCACCTTCCCCAGACATCATCAGAAGGGGGTTTTCCTTGTCTTTAACCCGGAAAATCTCTCTCTACAGGCTCCTGCCGCACTACTGTAAGACAGTAAGCTTGTAAGCACACAGATGTAGATTCTTTCTCTTGACCTGAACATCCGTTGTAAGAAGAAACTTACTGCCCTGTCTCTATAAACGTACCATCTCAGAGATCAGGTCGCCCACACAGCCACCTCATGTCATTTTTTTTGTAACAGGAAAACTGTTTGGCCATCTCTGATGTCTTACAAGTCATGTAGTTGATTCTACCCTTAAAAAAAAATTGTAATAACAGAATAGCCGGAAGCAGATTACTGAAAATCCAACTCCCTCTCAAGAAGTCATTTGTCTTTATAATTAGCAGGCAGCACAATAACGGCCCTGCTGCCAAAAGCCTGCGCTCCAGAAACAATGAGACCAACTGGCCTCAGCAATTCGTGATGTGACACCACACACACACTGTCTCTCTGTGGGACTCACACTGTCTATTGTGCTTTTCAGAGCCAAAGCTTCAGACAAAGAAACCAAAACATTTCACTTCCCCTCTTCTTTTCCTTTCTCTCTCTCCTTTTCCCCTTCTGTCCCTTTCCTGCTCTCGGCCCTTCCGTCGCTGTGACAGTCTGCATTTGTGTCTGTTAGAGAGAGTGTGTGTGTGTGTGTGTGTGTGTGTGAGTGTAGGGCAGCACTTTTGTATTTTTATCTTGATCACAATTCTTGGCTCTCTCTCTGTGAATTAAACTTTAAACTGAAAATCTGAAAATAGCTCATTTGATGGAATCAGATAAAGATTTTAATTGACTCTGATGCCTCAACTGATATGTTAAAAACCCTGTGAGCATAATATTATTGCCTGTTCCTTACAGGCACAAGTCCTTTCTATGCTGTGGAGGCATATTCGTTTATTTTAATTAGGGCTGCCGTGATTATTTAATTAAAATCAAATTCTCAATTCAATTAAAATGTTTCTTCCTTAATAAATTGTTGTACTCATTAATAAGCCATTTGCATGTGAGAAGGAAATCCGCAAGGTGTGTCCCGCAGTCTGAACAGGGAGCTCTCAGCGCACAGATTGCTTTATTGAGCATCACTGAGAGCGGAGGAACCCACACCAGCAGGATCTGGTTAATGCGTGTATATTCATAGTTATACATTTAATTCATATAAAATATTATTAAATGTTTGTTCAAATTTTGTGTGTAAGTAGAACATCCAAGTAATTGGTATATTACTGATGTTTGCTTATATTTGAAAGATGAATCAGTTTGTGTGAGCCATGTTTATTAATATGGTTTTATACAATGTTTTCTGCGTATTTAAAATAATAAAAAGGTAAAACTCTTTTTCTCTGTTTTAATTATTGTGATAAATCATCCTTATTTGAATACAGAGCAAAATGCATTGGGTTTATTATTTCATTATTTTGCCAGTTAGAAGGCAGCACTCTGTGTGTGTGTGTGTGTGTGTGTGTGTGTGTGTGTGTGTGTGTGTGTGTGTGTGTGTGTGTGTGTGTGT
>JBBPDC010000017.1:8040826-8059327 GCA_037974485.1 Hemigrammopetersius urotaenia
GTGTGTGTGTGTGTGTGTGAGTGTGAGTGTAAGGAAGGGAGTGATGTAATTATGTGTGGGTAGTAGTCTGAGTCGAAGCGGAGGGCTGCGCAGGGTCAGATTGAGGTGCCCAGTGGGTGTAGCATGCAATCACAGTCCTCAGCCTTCTCTACTGGAGCTGTCTGGAGAGAGAGAGAGAGAGAGAGAGAAAGAGAAAGAGGGAGTGCGACGTCTAGCTGTGGGCTGTATTGCGGCCAGTGTTTTTCTGAAGGCCGCAGCCTTAATTTACCTTTGCCCAGGGGAGCCTGAGGTGTAATTATCTACTAAAACAATGGGAAACCTGGGCTTTGAATGTGTGTCTGGATGTGTATCTTTGTGGGGCGGAGAGCTTTTCTTCTAGATGATCAGAGAATGGCTCCCAAGTGAGGGAGGGAGGGCAGGAGGGAGGGAGGGAGAGAGAGACAGAGACTATATCTGGGCTTGGTTTCAGCCTATAGTACAGATGGCTGGATTGGAACGGTTGCTGGGGATGCCACCGCACTACATGGATTATCCACTCGCTGGCACACAAACACTGACAAGTTCATGACATTAGGAAGAGTTTGGTTGCAAAGCCATTAGCAAATACCAAAGCTAACTCGCAATCCTTGAGCACTGTCTCATGAACACACTTACAGAGTTCTCCAGCCTTCACTAAGCTCTTAGCCTTACAGAGAAAACAGAAACGGAAATCGCTCTGGATGTGTGTGTCGGCTTCAGGCAAGGCTTCTCCAATTTACAGCTAGGCAAACAAGATTCAACACTCCGTCATTTGCAATCTGCACCACTTCCAGTGTTCGCGTTTGTTGCGTAACTGTTCATGGTATCTATCCAAGTCTTTGCTCTGCGTTATATGAACGACGCTTGAGCACACACAGTGTTGCTGCTCTGGAGCGGAATGAAAGGCTCACACTGGAAATTCCTGGCTGTGCGCAAGCTCTACTAACATCCTTTTGCCAGATGAGTACATATCAAATAACTGACTTTACTTTCCTTAATAAAAACACTGCTGTGTTTGTTTACCCTCATCGGTTTTCTGACTTCGGAGCGTTGTTACCTTTTGCTGGAAAAGGTGTATGCACCACCAATGCTGAACAATGTTGGAAAGGCCTGAAGGCCTGAACAAACCAGGACAACTTCTGGCATCTGTGGTTGACCCATGTGAGCGCAACTAGGTTTGCAGTGTGTACCATAGTGCTGTCAGTGTTCTGTCACCATTCTGTTAGAATAAACTGGTGAGTTTTCAACCTTCATTGCGCAAGAAGACATGTAAGCAGGGCAAGCTGGCATTACTTTGTTTTTCCACAATGCTGGGTTTTTAACTGCCACCTGCTTGCATGGGCTCAGAACGCATTTGCTTTATTGACCACCAGCTAGTCTTTGTGTTGTGTTCAGGTGCAACTTTCCATAGAAGATGAAGCAACAGAAGGCAGTCATGAGTCAGCCTCGGTTGGTACTCATTCCTCATTGTTCCTTTGGCATGTAAAGTCCTCTATTGTTCCAAATATCAGAGAATATTGGGGTAGGGTTCAGTTTGGCTGCTTTACTTCCAGTGAACCACCTTCTGCTGTGTTCTTTTGCTTTAAAACTCCATTACAAGGAGTTGCTGTTTAGGTCCATTGATCGCGTTTGCTAAATACCCAGGAAACCACTTAGTCAAACAGGCAGTGTGGGTTAAACCGCTCGTCCCACGGAGGTAAATCCTTGCGGAAGTTGTGTACACGGGGAACAGGCACTACTCTGAGCATCTCAGATGTTTGATTTCACCCCATGCTTTTATTTGTACTCTTTGCTTATGCTTATCAGCTTGAGCGGCCTTAACCACCAGGGGAGTGATAAATATGTAGCGTAAACAATTTAATAAAATCGCAAGGAAGTTTACGTTGAGGCCAACCATTTGTCCCCTTGGAGAAATAAACCTGCCCTCAGAGCTGGGAATGCCGGAGGTGGACGAGCGGAGAGAAAAGAGAGAGTGAGGGATGACTTGTTGAGTTTAAT
This sequence comes from Hemigrammopetersius urotaenia, assembly GCA_037974485.1. Classification (NCBI taxonomy): domain Eukaryota; kingdom Metazoa; phylum Chordata; class Actinopteri; order Characiformes; family Alestidae; genus Hemigrammopetersius; species Hemigrammopetersius urotaenia. The sequence continues at coordinate 8,042,843 of JBBPDC010000017.1, forward strand.
CCATGGTAAATGTGTTGTGCTGTGGGGTGTTGCACTCTCGCTGACCCCGGCGAAATTGCACATCAGAGGGAACACCAGTGGCCTGTTTAGGCCAGACCCGCCCCCGCCATCACTGTTTACTGTCATTAGCGCTTTTTCATAATTACAAATGCCTGGTTTGTGGCTGGAGGAAGAAAAAGAAATGCAGGATGTGAAAAGAGGAGTGGAAGAAATGAAGATCTTTGGAGAGAAGGAAGAGATAAAGAGACAAAAAGGGAAGGCTGCAAGTGATTCAGTCCAAGCTGTTAAGCTCTTTTCTGCATCGATTTGTCTTTGCAGGGGTGGTGATGTATGGACCTCATTAACCCATCTCCATCTTAATGATAAATTGTGCTGGAGACGTGTGTTCCGTTCTCCTCGGCACAGTCCGTTTTGGCCCTCACCTCTTTAAAACCTTCTCCAAGGCCACCCACCAACCTGCACACACACACAAAGCTTTCGAGAGTGGGCAGAGTTTCTGCTGCTGTCAGAGAGCTAGACTCAAATGAACCCTCAAACCTCCTGTGGGAGTTGACCACAGAGAATGGCTTGGAGCGAGAGCGAGATTCAGTGGCAGCGAGGCCACAGAGAGGACTTCTCAAGATAAAGAGCTGGCTAGCGCTCTCTTTCATTCTTTCTGTCTGTCTGTCCCTCATTTTTTTTTCAATCAGGAAAAAGGAATGGAGGGACTCTAGCCTAACCTCCTCCTCCACTCTCCAGGCCCAGGCTTGCATTCCTTTCCAGACCAGAATTAGCCTACAGTGCTCTGCGAAAGGACAAGTAAAAGAGAGGGAGACGAGAAACATGTGCAGAGCATATGTCGACTAGCCTAGCTTGACTAGCCAGAAGTAGCAGGGTCCAGCCATCGAGAAAACCGGGCAACCCAGCGACGACGGGTCCGCGGCTGTCCTCGCCGCGTCCCAGGCCTTTCGAGGACGCCACAGGTCCGGCCTGTGACAGCCGAATGCCAAACTGTCTAAATACTGTCCCGGTTTACTGGAAAACGAGGATCAAGCCTCTAGAATTGCAAATATTACCTGTGCTGGGCCAGCATTAAGTTTTATTGCGTGCAGCTGGTTCTCATATCGAATCAGGGCTAGAGGATAGCAGCAGGTGGGGCAGCTTGTATAATATACTGCTGATGATATAAAGACGGGCTGCTGAGATTTTCTTTCGCAGCTTCTGCATGTTTTTCGTAGAAGAAGAGGTGTGGGGGGGTCTCGTCCTGGACCTGCGAGTCGTCAGGAGCTCCGAGAGTCCCAAGGGAATGAGAAGGACTGATTGAGGAGAGGACTGTTTTAATGAATGCTGCATTTTCACTCTCGTTTCTCGGCCCTTGCTTGTGCCTCCTGGGAACCGGCCCCTCATCGGCCAGTTTTTAACGGTCGTCAGGCGAAAGTTTAATCACATAAATAAAATTCGGCAGTATCGCGCTGTAACCTTGCGCCCAAGGACATCTTGCAAATGTTGCTTTTAAAAAAAACGTACATCGAGTTGACCAGTCAGCATGTGCTATCAGAAATAGTTGTTCACATGTTTGCTGGGTCATTCTGGATGTTCTGGAGTGAGGAGGGTGAGAGAGAAGTGAATCAGCGAAAGCGTTGTTCTCTGAAACAGTTCAAAGGTCTTATATCATGCAAAACCAATTTTTTAAGTAAGAAAATAATTCAATCTAGTGCAATGACAAGTACTGTTAAAGTTTTAATTGTTTGAGGACACACATGGTTATGCATAAATGAATTAAAATAAAAAACGTTCAAAGTGGAAAAAGTAGGGTCTGGGCCCTTTAATGAGTGTTATCATGTTGTTTCAGAATGACATCCTGCTAAACTCGCTAAGAGAAGATGAGAGGGAGGTGACATTCCTCTAAAGGAAGGAGAGCGGTGCAGATAGGAGGGCAATAATGCTGTTGTTTCTGTGATAAAGAGAAGGAGGGAGTTAACGCCGCTCTGAGAAGTGATAGAGTTGGGCGGTAAATGCTCAGAAGTGACTTTGGATCAGGAATCTGTAATCTGATGTAGGCCTTCTTTGCTCGTGAGAGTGTTATAGCTAAAGGTATTAGGGCTCCATTCTAGTATTGATTTTCTAATATCTCGGCCGAGCAAAAACGAAATGGTTGTATAATCTCAAGGATGTACCCAGAGAGAAAAAAGGCATAATCCCAGCCAAAAAGAAGAAGCCCAGCTGGGGACAATCCACCCTCATCTCCTCAGCGGGGTTTCGGGATAATGGATCAATGGTTTATGGAGTTCTTTCCACGTAAGCGTCTCTAATCTCCACTCTTGAAAGTTCAAAATCACAGGTGATGTCAACTTGGAGGAGAGAGATGAGCGAATCTGTGGAGAAAATCTGCAAAGTTTAAGGGAAACACAGTTAAACCTGCAAAAGCTGAGCTGTCCTCATATCCATTGAAAAACAATTCAGTAATTTTCTTTGATCGTTTGCATCCAATTGATGTTTTGATGTCAGAAAGTGAAGAAAACATGTAAAGAGGCGCTCCTCTGTGGTGTAGAGTGATGTTATAATTATAATATTCATAAACTACAGAACAGTGGCATCCTTAAACCTGTAGAGCTGAAAATAGCATCGGTAGTGATTTTTGTCCCGTCTGACTCTCCTACGTGGGAACAGCGAGAGAGAGCTTGTTTAAGGAGTGCTGAGTTGAGGTGAAAGAGAAAATGAAATGAACTAATCATGTTCATAAAATCATGAGGATCTGCCGGTCTGTGCCATTACATGGTGATTTTTAACACAGGAACCTTCCACAGTCTAACTAGCCACAATCATAATACGAATCTAACTTAAAGGCAGACTTATAAAGCTCAAAACAAGCATACATTAGCTCCAGGGTGTGGAACTCCAGTCCTGGAGGCTCGTGGTCCCGCACGTTTTGGTGATTTCCCTGTTCAGAATCACCTGGATCTCCTAGTTAGTTAATTAGTGAATGTGTTTGTGGAGGAGAACCATCAAACTGTGCAGGACATCGGCCCTCCAGGAGCAGAGCTTTACACCCCTCCATCATCTCCTTCCTTACTGTGAATGCAGTTTTACAGGGATTTGAATTCGGAGTCTATTGATGCTCTCCTGACCTCATCACTCTAACTGGAATACGGTCCGGTTATAGAGTGTATACCAGTTAAACAGAGCCTGTTAACAGCAACTAATCATGTTTAACCATCAATCGGTCTTTTTTATAGCTGGATTTCATCGACACCACATGTTTTAAATGCAGTGAAATACAGCAGCACTGGTGGAATATTTTGGCGTCGTCCTCTAAACCGTGGGCGGAACCAAAGGACTGGATGTTGCAAGGTCACAGTCAGATTAATCTCATGACTTATGACTGCATTCCTTTGAGTTTTAATAACATTTCATAAAAGTCCAATCCGTTGACCTTGCTCTGAATTTTAGGAGTAAATTGCCTCCTGTGTTTAAGCACAGTTCAGGAGCTGCTGCTGCTCCTTTAATGAGATCGTGGACTGTGGGACGGTTGAGCTGTATGGTTCTCTGGGCTTAGCTTGGAGAGGAGCAAGAAAAAAAACCACACACACACGGAAACAAATGCACCTGTCAGCTTCCCCAATGCAGCCTGCAGCCAAAAGCATTCATCTGGGAGCATGAGGCGGCGCAAAAAACCTTTCACAGTGACGTCCTGGTTAAAAGAGGGGAGCGGGAGACGGTCTGGCAGACACTGAGCTTTATAAACACACACAGTCTGCTGTGAATAAAGCTCGCCTCTCTCAGCTGCGACGCACAGCCGCCCTGACTGGTGCTGGGCCGCACTGAGCGCCGCGCGCTTCACTTTATTTGGCCTGAAAACTTCTGAGATGTGCGGTAAAGAGATCTTTTGTGTGGAAACTGGGCTCTTAATGGTGAAATGCTGGCTGAACGTTTAGGGCTGCCAACAGGTGGATGGAAAAGTCGCTGCCTTCGCTGCTTGTTTTTGAGTGTTTGACTTGTAAACCGCAGGGGTTTATTTGTGCACTGTGTGGAGACCACATGACGCCATGATGACGGGAAAAGATTCTGATTCTGATAATGTGTGGGGTGGGGGTGGTGGTGGTGGGGGGGGGGGGATTCTGTGAGGAAAAATGTTTTTCCCCCACAAAAGCTCACAAAACAGTTACTATAAGGAGAAGATTAGTGTTAGTGCAGAGTATCTGATATTATTTAGTTGCCATAATGCAATTTAGTGGAAAGCCTGCCACCACTTTACACTCCGACTACGCTTATAAAGAGTTGATACATGGTTTTAAAATCTTATTGTTATTAATTAGGTCATAAAAGCCTGAAGCACAAACTGTATTCATCCTTTATAGCAGCTTGTTGTTGGCAACACGGTATAATTGCTTATTAATGATTCGTAGGTGTTTATAAATGAATTAATAACCATTAATTAACTCATTTTAAACCGCTTATAAGGTTAGTCTTATTTTAATCTGGTACCAGTTGTTACAGTGCCACAAGTGTGCGTTACATTTTCTTGATTCAAATGCATCCATAGTTTTCAGATGAATGCATCAGCACAATTTTTGTGCAAAGTAAGTAAACTAATAGACCGAATTATGTTTTGTTTTGTTTTTTTTCTCCAGTGCAGGTGTGTTTTATGTGTCTGTGATTTTAAGTCGGACTGGCCCAGCTGAAGGGAAGCCAGTGCAGCAGAAGTAAAGACATATAGGCAATCACACCTCTGTCTTTTATCATAAAGAACCTCTCTCTTCTCCTCTCTGCTTTTTTGCTTCCCTCCATCTCCCTCTCCTCGCTCTCGCTCCGACGGCCTGGCCCGGGCCGAGTAGTCATTTCGGCGGCTGATGGGACTTCATTCAGAAGGAGCAGCGATCTCACTGGGCTGTGTAATTGTAATGGAAATGGGTCAATCAAGGACCAGTGTGGCTGGCCACCCCTCTTAGCAACCATATAGAACAGCAATGCCAAAGGAGAGAGAGAGAGAGAGAGAGAGAGAGAGAGATGAAAATAACGGGGTCCCCGCTTCTTCAGTCCCTCGGGGTTATAATCAGCTTGTGATAAATGTTCTAAACTTAGGCAAGCCACCTTTCTGATTACAGAGTAGGCTGTGTTTTGACCTCAAGCTCTCTTCCAAACAGCTGTAGCGTAACAAAGACATGTAATTAGCATAATTTGACAATTAGCCTGCCATCCTTTCCCAGTTTTTAATTACCCCCTTTTTTATTACCGGTGTATCAAGGACCTTTCCTAGAGCTACTAGAGGCTTTTTTTTAGTTTTGTTTTTTTTTTACTTGCATTGTTTTTCGATATGCAGGTTTGGCAGGTTGTGGTCAGTGAGGTTTAAGTCATTAAATGCACGCCTCATAGAAAGTCAACAATAGATTGTGTGCAGTTACCTAAGAGAAAACAGGTAAACACATTCTTTACAGGAAACGTCACTTCTGCAGAATGTTTGCTGAGTTGAACATATTTAGAAAAACACATCCAAACCTTTGGGCTCGTTATAGGTTTTCTATTTCCCAACATGTCAAACTCTGTGTTGAGGATGATGGAGATCAAAACAACAAGCAATGTGACCAGGGGTGCCCCCACTCTTCCATTAAACCATAGTCAGATTCGCAAAGATCAGCTCCGTACTCGTAGGCCTTCGGCTTCAAAGACAGTATGAGAAATCTGTTTTGTCTGACATTAATTTATATTCATTTTCAAACATCTTGACTTATGTCTGAACATGATAAATGAATAAAAAAAGAAATGTCAAAAAACAGAATGCATGCTTGTTTACTCCAGCAATTAAATGTACCATCATTCCCATAAAGGTAAAAAAAAAAAAAAAAAAAAAAAGCCAGTCGCACAAATGGATAAAAACCCCAAATGACCCCGAGCTCCTTTGTTGGTTTCCAGAGTGCATGCCTAACCACTGACTCTTATATTCCTGGCTAAACACAGCAAATTAATACCTTTTGCGCTACTTCAGCGAGGCTTTTTGGCCTGTTAGCAGACTGGTTTCCCTGTTGGTGCAATTATGTTTGAGTCTTTTGCTATTGAGCTCTACAGTGCTTAGAAATGACAGGTTAAACCAGTAATTGCGTGCTCTGTAGATACACGTGGTTCGAGTCTGATTGCGAAGTCCATTTAATCTACTTGTCAAATAAAGAAAGTGTCCATTAGCGATGTGTTGCCACGCTGGGGCTCCCATTAGTGTGGTCAGTGGAGGCACAGGGACACACTCAGGGGTGAGCTGGAGGCTAGCCATCACTGTGCTTCTGTCCAATCTGATTATGCAAGACGTTCTTGACTGTAGGAAACAGCCTTAAAGTCACTGATGGCAAAGCTGCAGTGCCATTTATAGCACTTAGTCAGGACATATCTTGTATCCGTGCAAAATCACCACACGAACTCATGAACAGCCTTTGTGAGACACCATTGCATTCCTTTCTTGCAGAGAGGGACTGAGAGTGATGCTTTAATGGTGGATATAATGATGACTTTAATGGTGGGTAATTAATTATTCTATTTTTATTAAAGCGATGTGACAGGTGTAAAAATGACTGGATAAAATGTGATTGTGATGCATTAGGAAGTGTCTGATGTCCAATACACCCATCAGAGCTGTGCCTTATTCATGTATTTAAACCCAGACTAGTCACAATCATAAAAGATAAGCTGGCGAGAAGTTGACGTTCAGACGATTGCAATTCATTTCATTGCTGAAGTGTCCAGATTAGTGGATTAGCTGTTTACCTTCATAATGATTGATAGTGGCTCTAATTGAGAAAAGATACATCTTGCACTCAGGGAAGCAAACAGTACTCACCACCACTGTCTATGGCATCAGTTATGAAGTTCCTACAACTGATGTATTTTCTGCTTTCATTAGTTTATTTTAGTGTATTCGCCTCCACCCAACTGATGAAAGACAGTTGATTTTAAGTCTCTTTGCTGTCGCATGAACATGTGATTATGAAATTTAACAACTGAGATTGAGATTAGTTCAGACACTTCCAATGACGTCATTATTCTGACCAGCCTGTTCATACTTGCCAAAGTTCGTTTATGGTGTATTAAGTACTCGCTTGATGACTATAGGTGGAAGTAGCTATGAAGGTCATGCTTACAGCCATTAGAGACACAAAAGTGTTATGATTCGATTGCAGTATCATGAATATTATGATTTATATCAACATTGTGAAATATACAGTCACATATCATCCTGGGATCTGTATTGTAACATGAACTTGTGGGTACTTCCCAGCCCTAACAACAGTTTGGGAAAAACAGTGAATTGTGATTATTTTCCATGAATCAACACCCAGGCCTGTTTTTTTGGACCATACTACCAGCGGATCAGGGCTGGGCACTGAATGGACTGTGCAAGGTGCCAAATTGCTTGTTGTTCTGTTGTCGTGTACACATTGTGCGGGTGCTTGGTCGCTCCTTACTGATCTCAGTTTATAAGCCCCATATTATTAGATTAAATTTCCCCACTTAAAAGCTGTTGCTGATGATGTGGACCATAATTAAAACAGCGACTTGAAAATTGCATTCTTTGACATTTTGATTTCGATATAAAAAGGATTAAAGCTCTAACTCACACTCATATAATCATCTCCTCATGACTGTAATGACTGAGATATGCGCTTGTCCACTGAGACGGCGTCCCTGTGCCTCTCTGCTGGCTCCCGTTCAAATCAGCGCTATCCAGCAGAGTGCTGATAATTATTGTCAGCCAGCCTAGTTTTATCACAGCAACGCTCTCTGGCCGTTTAACCTTGCTGTTTATTTTGGCCCTGCCGCTGGACTACTTTGTGCGACTTCACAAGGGCATGCAAATCATCCTACAAACTGAAGGTCTATAAATGATGCCCCTAGTAGCTTCTCGCTATTGAGCTGAATTCAAACGTGTTCCTTCGGAACGCTGTTGCTTTTTCTTTTGCTTGACGAAAGACACGCAGCCGGGTCGTACAGAAGAGTGGAATTTTTCAATTAAAGTTCCAGCAAACCTCTGTCAGGTCGTTCCTCTAGCAAGGCAAGGCTGATTCTCAATTAAAACGTTGACCCGTTACGCTCTGGAAAAATTTCCACCCAGCAGCAGATGTGTTTGCAGTCAAGGTTGTCGAGGAGAGCATGGAAAGTTTATAAAGAGGAAGAAATGTCAGATGAGCTGCGTTTACAGGTCTATGGCAGAGTCAATGACGAGGGGCAAGATAGCGCTTAAAAGGCAAATGCATCAACATATAATCCACTTAAAGCTCTGATAATGCTGACTAACCGAGCACAGGCGGAACCCTCCGCGTATTTCCGCCCCATTTGCTATTGATTTGAACGGGGCAGTGTAACTAAAAAAGGACATGCTGTGTACATGACAGGCTTGCGGTGATGCGCGTTGCTCTGCGTCATCCATAAACATGCCTGACTGCTTTTGGACAGCCGAGCACATCTCTCTGGAATCGAGGCTTGATTTCTTGCATATCCCTTTTCACTCACCCCATGGAGTTCTCACATGTTTCCTCAGTTGAAAGTGCATTTCGGAGAGGTGCTTGGCATCAGAGAGACATATTTTTCCGAGCCTCTCTCCATGCAATCCATCAACATCTGGGTCAGTGTGCGCACAGGCGCGATTTTGCTTTGGGGGATTTATAGACACGGCCTCCTATTTACTGGAAGCTCATGTTAACTTTGAACATCATAAATATGCTAGCGATATCCACAGAATGCAGAGCCGTGGAACAGTTACGTGTCTCGGGTTCCTCACACCCTTCTCTCGAAGAGATAAAGAAAACATTAGCATGCGAAATCTATTGCTCAGTCTCGTTTGAAGCCAGAAAGTCTTGGCTCCCTCCTGGTGAGCCATGGCCATAAACCACTCATTAGAATGTTAGATAGTAGTGGGAGTCATTGCTAACGGCTCGTTCTTCTCTCTGTCTGTTGCTCAGGTTCCACCGCGGAGACTACCACATCGATGTCTGCATCAACGACTACCTGGACGTCTACTGCCCGCACTACGAGGACTCGGTCCCTGAGGAAAGGACCGAGCGCTACGTCCTCTACATGGTCAACTACGACGGCTACAGCACCTGCGACGACACGGCCAAGGGCTTCAAGCGCTGGGAGTGTAACAGGCCACACTCCCCCAACGGGCCCCTCAAGTTCTCCGAGAAGTTCCAACTCTTCACACCCTTTTCCCTGGGTTTCGAGTTCCGACCGGGCCGAGAGTATTATTACATATGTGAGTAAATCAGCTTCTCGCCCTGCTGCTGACCTCTGAAGCGAAGTCTGGGAGGGTTATCAGGCCAGGTTTCGTTCACGTCCTCTATTTCGCATCATCTGTTTTAGTCGCCTCGGGTTCTTGCATCACACGGATCAGGTTAAAAGGGATGCGCTGATCGAGAAAAGTTAATAGTATCATTCATGTCTGAACTTCTTACTGCTCAGAGCTAGGCTTGAGTAGAACCCTAGGGATCACTTACATTTCTGAAACCATTCAGTGCTTTAAGGTGCACTAAAGGATCATATTTATCTGCAATACATGTGTAATCCATGTCAGTATGTTCAAAGTATCATATTTGTCTCACAATAAGTGTGTAATCCGTGTCCTGTATTGGCTCTAATACAAATAATACTATTGCCATTTACACACTTTTTTGCGCCCCTAGAAAATATTTATGTTCAAAATGTAACTGAAGCGTGAACCTATTTTTAAGTCTACTTGTTTAATATTTCTTTTTAATATTTTCCATTTTTATTTAATATTTCTAAGCCCACCTGAGCTATAAATATGTGGTGACACAGAGACCAAATCATTCATCAAGTCGTTCATCAACATGGGAAAAACTTGAGAAAACACAAATAAGAACGAATAAAACGTCTAAATAATATCCAATGAGGAATACAAGTCCTGGGGTATTAATACTATAGATAACACGCCTGAAAATGAAAAATTCCACTGTTAGGAGTGTTTAGCTGTAAAAACATGTTAAAATAATTGAAACTTAAGTTAATAGGTTTCAAGTAATTGGGAAGTTTAAAGCAACCAAAGCTGTCGTGAACCCGGAAGAGGGTGCATGAGGATGACAAAACGTTCTCCAAGCCTCACAGCTGGAGATTTACAGAAGATGACAGCAATTTGGGATCTCCAGAAATATTCAGACGGCGCCTCTATGGCAACAAACAATGTTTCTAGAAGGCCTCTTCTTTCCTCTAACCACAAAAGTAAGACATTAATTGAACCGTGCCTCGAAATGCATTCTGTGTTCAAGTGAGACAAAATCACAGAGACAAGAATACACTGAAGGTCACTTCCACTGAAGTCCACTGAAGAACCTCACCCCCGCTGGTAGGTAAGGTAGAGGGCCTGGGATGTTTCTGGGGCTGTTTGTTCTCCCGGGGAATCTTGTTAGGATACTCCATGAAACACCAGGAGATTTTAAATGAAAATATGGCTGCCTCTGCCAAAAAGGGCCTCTTCCAGCAGGACAGGGATCCAAAACATACGGCCAATTTACACAAACATGGCTCTGTGACCTGAACCCCACTGATAACCTTTGAGGGTGAGCTGAATTGGAGAGTCCAAATGAGAGGACCTAGGATGGAAGGGGTCTAAATGTGTTGGTACTGAATGACGGCCCAGTAGAATCAGAAGACGACAACAAGAACTAAATAATATCCAATAAAAAATAAAAATGCTGGGGTATATATAAATGACGTACTGTTGAACAAAAACCTGCAGAAAATGTTATGTTATGATTTTTATAAATAATGTACATAACATGTTGCATTGAATCCAGTCCAGCAGAGCCCACTGTGCTCTTTGTAATGAAACATCCTGTAGTCCAGGCTTCTTGAAGTGCTGATGATACTCTGAGAAAAGCTTATTATAGTGTCCTGACATGATTCTGATTTATGATTGCCGTATTGCCCACCCTGATGTGAAAAGCTAATGATTAGCAGCCGTATGTGCCAAGAATGAGTCAGCCCACTTGTGGCGATCGCCATGACCCACTTGGTGAAAACAGGGAATAATAACCCTTCCAGCAAATCTTTACGGCCTTATTCATTACACGGTTTCCATGAATAACCTCTCCCACGTTGAAAACAAGCGACCACACCACCATAAACAAAGCTGTATTTTAGTTGGTTACTGTTGCCTGGGTCAGGTGAGTAAACTTGTAAATTGGGTTTTATAAGGAAGCCACAGGGAGAGACGAAATGCATGCGAATCGATACTCGCCGAGAAGAAAATGAAATTTGAGCTGCTGGCTGAAGGACACCTGTCCACAAGGTGAGGCAGGAATAAAGCTAAACCTCATTAGTTTCCCTCCATAAGATATATCTATTCTGCTTTAGGGCCTTGCTATTGCTCCCATATCCCGAGGCTTCATTGCACTCTGAATGATTATTATGTGCTTGACTAGCCAGAGCTGCTGAGGACATGAAAACCATCAAGCATATCATTCTTCTGACGAGCCATAACTCCAAGCACCCCCCCCTCCACTCCAGACTAAACATCTGTGAAAGACGTTTGCCCTCTCTGATTGATTAAACTGTCTGTTTCTATGGCTGCTCCTTTTGTCTGAGGAACAGCGGAGTCGAGCCAGACAGGCCGTGTGTGCCTTTGCACAATATAACTGTTGCTACTTGAAAGTATATGTATTTAATATCATTATTTCATGTCATCTTCAACATCAATCACTGCACGTATGCCTACAGAAGATCGGATGTGTAATAACCAGCGAGATTTTACAGGCTGATTTCAGCACGAACGCACATTTTACGTACTTAATTGATCCGACTCACGTCATCCTCAGGATGAAAGCGCTTTCACCCGTTTCATTGACGAGACTGTGATAGTCATACGCCTTTTAACATTTTCGGAGTTGCATATTAGCTCGCCCACATGAAGCTTTTAAGGCAGAAGTTGCTTCAGAAAATGTCGTGTTATGAGATTAAAATCGTTCCCTTCAACCCATCTGTCAAGCTTCGGGCTCGAGCACAATAAAGGCTGTCATATTCTATTTTGGTTCCGTTTCATATTAGGCCGACTTTCACAATGCTGCCATTGTCATTGTCTTCATTGTCTTGTCATTTCATAATCCGATTTTCAGACGATTGATTATGCGTCTATTCAGAACAGGCATCTCAGCTGTTTTCCTCTATACGGAGGTCAAAGACCTCAGCAAACCCAGTCTGAGCATCACTGATTCCCAGTCTCTGTACCCGGCGTGGCTGCTGGATTGTTTACAATATTATTTAAGAGGTCGGCTGTCACCGTAAGAGAGAAGACCGTCGATCGTTTTTACGAGGGATAATAGGTGGATATTATTAAGCTCTTATTGTTTTGACCTTCTGTCTTGAGCCGGAACTGTGAAAAACACTCCGGCTCCCCGTTCAGCATGTTGTGATAAGATTTTAATGCTGTTATCTGGGAGACAATTGAATATGTCCCTCATTAAACACGTAATGTGAGTATATTGGTAAGACTGGTTGCAGTCAGAGATTGAAAACTCCTCTAACTCCTTCAGCTGAGGCTTATTAGTCATAATCGGGTTATTATTCATAGCTATAATAAAAGATTCAGTAGCTGTTAAATGAAAAGGTGGGTTTTTGTCATTTTAATAATGAGAGACGTGGGCCTGCAAGTCGGCATTTAACCCAACCAAACTGATGTGTTCATTTTATGTACTTTTTAAGGCATGTTATTAGCACGCTTTTTCATTAACTACTATTAAATAAGTGCGTTTTATAGTTATGAGAGGGAGAAAGTGAAGTTCCCTTGGAATTTAAGGGGAAGTTTTAAGTTTTAGAGGCTTAATATGAGCAGAAATCATATATTCTTACGATAAGTGGATCTACCTTCAAGCAGTCACTAAGCCTTTCTAAGCTCTCTTCATGACATTCAGAATATTGCCACAAATTCTCCACTGTCTCTGGGGCTGTGTGTGAATGTGAGGATGATTGGTGCTCAACCTGTGGTTAGCTAACGGCTAGCTGAATGGGGAGCTAATGCGGCGTCCACCTCTCCAACCACCCCGCCCTGTCTGACCCAAGCAGGGCCGTGTTTCCAGAAGGCGTGGTGATTTCCAAATTGTCAGGCATACGAATCATCCCTTCAGAGCCAGTGATTTTTTTATTAGGTGGGATAATCAGATGAAGAATTGTTGCAGATATTAAGACTGAATTAGAACCTGATCCAGCAACAATTAAAATGTCACATTGCGGTTTGCCAGATAGGGAAAAAAAGGCCATTAATACACACACACACACACACACAAACAAATATATATTTATATGTGTGTGTGTGTGTGTGTGTGTGTTCCAGGGTTGGCAGGGTGAGTTTGATTTGTTGTCTTTTTGATAAAATTAGGGCAGGAGACAGAGTTCTGCTGTCTTCCACTTGAGCAGCACAAGCAGGTTGATCAAGGAAAGCAGAGCCGGGGCCGGACTCAAATTGAGGCCATAATTCTTCATTTTTTTCTTTGTGTGTCGGCCATGACTGTGGGGCTGGAGGAGCTAAATTGTCCATCAGGATGCCGAGCTGGAGGAGACGGGGTTATTTCTTATCTGGGACAAACTGTGCTTTTTTTTTTCTCTCCCCTATCTGTTTGTTTATTTATTTATTTATTTATTCTGTTCTTCTGTGCCGGTCTGAGAAACAGAGGGTACAGACGTTAACTTTACTGCCCTCCGGGCAAAATGCAGGAAGCTATTTAATGTCGCGCACATCTGCAAGCAATTCAGCAGCATGCAGTATTAGCTGTGTGTGAATAATGGCTTTGTGTGAGTATGTCTGTGTGTGTGTGTGTGTGTGTGTGTGTCCTGTGAGGGATGAGGAGAGTCTGGGCCCGAGCCTTAGGGGTCAAAGATCAGGGCACATTGACGGCTGGTGTGAATGCCCCCCCTCCCCCCGAACCCCCACCCCCACCTCAGAGCGCTTAAGGCAGCATCTTTTTCCAATATAGTGAATCAGAAGGCCGATTTTAATCTCTAAAGGTCTATAAAGCCAATATCAATGGGGCTCCTGTGAGAAGGAGAGAGTGAAGGATGAAAAAACAGCGGCTCGTATTTTTTTGTGTGATGGAAATTGTGTATTGCCCTTGTCTTTTTGGAGGGGCTTTCATATTTGGCTGGCTGAACACAGCTTACAGCCACAGAAAAGCATATTAATCATGATTTCCCCTGCTATATGCCATGGGATATCTCAAGCCCGGGCTTTGATGGATAATATTTGGGAGTGGCAGAGTTGCCATGGCAACGCCACGAGTGGCGCGGGTGAATGAAGATCAGAGATGTGCATCAGTTAAAAGTGACAGGAGACTTTTAGTTATTTCATTTCTGCTCTGGGATGCAGCGGGTCGAGCCCATCGCTCACGTTCTGCAAGCGTTCCCCTGAAATGTACTCTCTTTTCATCTGCGCCCCAGACTTCTCCAGCAACACGGATGTCAAGCATTATCATCCTTTTGATGAATGGAACATTTCTTTCTACTTTTTTTTTTTTCCTCCACTCTAGCCCTTACTGGCCTTATGCTAGTTTGCACCACTTCCCGTCTTCCCTTCCCAGAGTGTGTCACTGTAATGTTCGGTGGCAGCCGGCCCAGCACTGACTGACTGCCTGCCAGACGGTGTGTCACGCTCGCCGATGAAGCTCAGGCCAAAAGCTCCCGCTGGCCAGCAGTGGACAGCAGTGGGCCGCCGTGGGCCCGCGCTCTGCAGAAGAGCCGCAGATGGCAGCTGAGAAGATTCTTATTCTCTGAACTCACATTAGAAATTAAAGAGCAGCAGTTTGATTTATACTGTCTGGAGAGGTTTTACTTCAGGACTGGCCAGTTATAATGGCAAACCCGAGGTCTACAGGTTTATTAGTGTCTGTGATCGTCCTGCTGGTATACACTGATATGTACAGAACTGTGCAAAAGTACTGCCCCCCCCCCCAGTTCTTCATATTTACCTTATTTACTTTCAGCTTATAATCATTACTACTACATCTACAAAGACTACTACAGCTTATACTACTACTACTAATAGTAAATATAATAGTTTTAGTGGGAGTAGGACTTATTTTATGAATGGCATCTTTTAACCTACATTAATGTTTAATTGTATGCCTAGTAAGGTGTGATTAGGACAGGATGGAAATAAAGCTTTGGCTTTAATTGCATTGTATTGTGGTTCTAGTAGTAGTAGTAGGAGAAGTAGCTTTTTAAAATCTGAATGTCATCTTTTAACCTAAATTAATATTTAATTTTATACCATATAGCACATAATATGGTGTATTTAATCATATTTGAAGGGACAAAGAGAGGACAGGCTGAAACAAACCTTTGGTTTTGAGTGTCCTGATGCTACACCCATCACTTATTCATTTGTAAGGTTCTGCTGTTCATTTGAGTTGCAGAAAAATGTAACAGCTGTGAACTGACAGTCACATCTGCAAATTAACTGTCTGACAAATGGCAAGAATATCAGTCAGTGAAGCACCGTTTCAGTACTCAAAGTCAGTATCAGGCACAGTTTTTATCATTCAAGTACAAGTTTTACTGCAAAAAGTGAAGTGGAGTTACTGGAGCAGGAAATATCAACAAACAAACACCCGCCAGCCGAAAGAGCACAAAAGAAGCTTTAACAATGCAGAGAGTGATGGGTTTGTCCGCCGCTCAGATCCGGCAGAGCTTTTCTCTTCATTCTAATTCAATTACAAGCACAAAGCCCAGGTTTTAATCAATGCTGCGCGTACTTGATAATCATCAGAGCGCTGCTCAGCGCTGCAGCGTCTGAACGGGGATTTACTGTCTGGTTTCCAGCAGACAACCGTAGTTTTGTTGTCATTATAAGCATTTAAATAGTTTTCTGCCTCCAAAGTCTGCATGTGGTTTCGTGAGAAGCTGTTACTGTTGATTTCATCTCCACTGTTTTACACTCGCTGGTTTAGGCGATGATTTAGAACTCTAACGTAACCTCAGGTTTTCAGGAGAGAATAGTTTAGTCTAATCTCCTAAACTGCAGCGTTCTTGGGTTCGATATTTCACTGTGATGTTTCTTTACAACACGAGGGTCAGAGTCCAGCGGAGTCTGGTGGTTTCCCTTCTGTAACTCGCCTCAAACTGGCAGCTGAAGTGAATCAGCTGCTGGATTATTCAATTCAGCAAATTAGGAGCAGGAAACTCACCAAATTTTGCAGAAACCTAGATCTACAATCTTGGTTGACCCATTTGTTTCTTTGTTTTCTTGCTTTGTTGTGTTGGAAAGCGTTCATGGGCCCCTTCTTGTGTTGTGTTCATAGCTGTGACATATAGTACTATGCAAAAGTCTTAAGCCACCTCTCATTTCTGCATATTGTGCTTCGAAAGATCCATACTTTCTTGTATTTTTCTCTAATCTTCCTGAAGGACTTCCAAAGACTCTCATTTCCAGTCCAGTCCCTGAACTTGACCAGTTTCAGAGGAATGTTTCTGTTGGTTAAGACACACAGTGACCTACGTATGAATCATTCAAGCAGAACAAAG
>JBBPDC010000017.1:8067681-8078839 GCA_037974485.1 Hemigrammopetersius urotaenia
GAGGAGGATAATGATGATGATGAGGAGGAGGATAATGATGATGATGAGGAGGAGGATAATGATGATGATGAGGAGGAGGATAATGATGATGATGAGGAGGAGGATAATGATGATGATGAGGAGGAGGATAATGATGATGATGAGGAGGAGGATAATGATGATGATGAGGAGGAGGATAATGATGATGATGAGGAGGATGATTACTATTATTAGTTGTTGTTGTCATAGTAGCCGTGCCATAATAAAATGATTAAACCCAAATAAAATTTGACAACATTGAAAGTGCAGTTTGAAAAGCTTCATCAAACTTAGATTTCAGTATAAATTTGATTGACCAGTCCTTAAAGGAATGCTCAGCTTAATCTTTAATGGGACACTTTTCAAGATTACGGAATGGACGCAACAGGTTGAAATCCACTTTATTTTTCCTTTAAGTGAATGTAAAACTGTAGACTTTGACTCTGAAAAAGAAGTGAAGCCTATTTTACATATTTCTGTTATAAATCTGAATAAAACCACAAATGTACAAGAGGTGATGCTTATTATATATATGTTTCATCTTAAAAATTACTTTCCAAACCTTATGCATAATTTGGGCTTTATCTTCTGGCCTGGTAATCACCAGGAGTCCTGCTGAGGTCTGCTTTCAGACACTGTGATTGGATCCTTCAGTCCGGCGACAGGGGCCCCATCCTAGCGATAAGCCGAAACACCATTAGTGGCAGAGAACCGCAAATGACAGCCCGATATCCCACTTTTTGCCTGCAGGCGCCCTGTGTACACGCCCTTTAGATTCCACAGGAAAGGGGCAATTTCCTGAGCGAGACCACAAACTACGCCCGTACAGACGAGCAACAGCTTGTGAGACGGTGTGGTCTTGTGGTGTAAGAGTGAAAGGAGAAACGGATATCCAGTTCACACTCGTATTTTCAGGTGCTTTTTGAGGCTGCTGCCATGATTTGAAACAAAGTTTACGGCACAGAATCACTCTGTGCTGTTTTAGCCCGCCTGCTGTTCAGCGATGGTGTAAATGTGGCCGGACTGTTTCAGGGTTTTTACACTCCTGCATTCCATTATCCGATTTACTGCACCAATTTAAATGCATTTAATTAAAGCAGAATAGTATGAATTGATCTGAGCTGAGTAATGAACTGAATTGGATTGAACCATAACTGTATGAATTTATCCGACTTGAGAATCAAGTGAACTGAACAGAACCAAACTGAACTTACAGTATGAACGGATCTGACTTGTGTATGAAATGAACTGAACTGAATTGAACCAGGACAGTATGAATTAGTCTGATTTGAGTCTGACATTAACTGAAATGAACCAGAACAGCATGAACTGATCTGACTTGGGAATGAAATGAACTGAATTTGACTGAAGCGAATTGAACCAGGACAGAATGAGTAGAACTGAATCTTGTGGATTAGGTTGGATTTCATTTCATGAAATGAACTAAATGAATTAAATGAACTGAATTCAATGTAAACAAATTGAACTGGAATGTAAGGTAATTAAATCAGATTGAACTGAATCAAGTCAAATGAAATAGAATCAAACTGAACCTGCTTGTGTCTTTTCTGTGTGTTGCAGCATCCATGGTTACGGAAACTGGAAGGAAAGGTTGTCTTAAACTGAAAGTTTTCGTCAGACCAGCAAGTAAGTGCCGTTAATTCCGTTAATGATGTGATGTACTGGGCATGCCTTTTATCATTGAATGCATTTTTATGGCAAAAGCTCCTCTTTGATATCTCACACTTTGATGGTTGTTGGTATTTTATGCAAGGTCACTCTTTTTTTCCCAGTTATTTAAACTGTATAAAATGGCAGTTTTGTGCATCTCTGTTTGGCTATGAGCTGTGATTGAGGGGTTGGGAGGGGCACCTCGGGATCACTAACATGTCTGGCTTACATTTCTCTTTTGATTTCTCCTGTTTTGTAGACAGCTGTGTCAAAATCATAGGTGTTCACGATCGAGTTTTTGACGTTAACGACAAAGTAGACAATTCATTAGAGCCCAGAGGTTTGTATGGCTTGGATTCTCCTTTTGTTTTGACTGCTGGACAGTTTTGTCTTGTGTCTCTGCTTGCACACTCCTGCATGTTTTTCTTTCGCATCTGACCACCTTCTGAAATAAAGCATGCTCTGAAACCTCAGCATGTTGTATCATCCATGCGGTGTGTACTGTGTACACCTGTGAGGTCAGAATTTGACCTGGACTATTTAGAACCAATGGAAACAATCAATCAAGGTAACAATTTATTCATGCAATAGTGTGTTTAGTCATTTCTAACACACTTTGGGGGCGATAACTACATAACAGGGATATAGATGCATGAGATTGGTATTACATCATTGCCTTTTTAAAAATTCAGTATTTGAGGTATGTTTCGATCTGATATATATATTTTTTTATTATATTTAGATTATATTTAGAACCCATAATGCCCATAATGCTAGTGCACGGAATGGCTATTTTTTATTCATATATTTAGATCATCAGTTATGCACATGAAAGATACTCTTATCATACACGTGTCCATACCAGTCTAGTTTATGCCCAAGTTTCTTTTTATCCAATAAGCATAAAAGTTTGCATTAGTGCAACTTCCGCACCAGAAATACATGCATTAACCAAGGAGAACATACACAAGTTCAATATACAGACACACAAACATGCGCATGTTTAGACACAGGCATGTTTTTTATGCACTAATTAAAATCATTCTTCATGCTCTCATATTTTGACACTTCTATCCATGCTATGCCTTTTTCATTGCTTTCTTGCTTTTACTTTGCATGATTGTATTTCATCTCACTAAGAACTCATCCCATCTTCTACTTACATGCATGAATGTGCCCTGTTGACTTTTAAACAGACCTGTCTTTCCACAGTAGCTTCTTCACCTCATTTGCTGACAGTGATACTGGATCAACAGGTGCTCGGTGTGTGTAGTTAGCAGGAATTAGGAACAAGTCAGAACGTCCTGAAGGTCGGTCATTAGCGGTGCACATTGATTGATGACTGCTGTGTAACTTCCTCGCTGTACAGAGTTTGCAAAATGCGCTCGTACCCAAACGGCGGACACGTCCCTCTTTTTTCTGGCAGTGTGTGTATCAGCATGGAGGCATTGATTTATTAGTCCAGGTACCCGTGGAGCGTTTGGACGAGCTTGTTGCATGCCTGCCTGCCTGCCTGATACTCTCCCCAGCGAAGCACCCTGTGCGCCTCTCCATCCGCCCGAGCATATTTATCTGTCTCTCCATGCTTCACACCTGTCGATTCCTCCTGCTGACATCGCTCATGGTGCATGGCTCTTCTAAGATGTTCTGCTTTCCAGAACCAGCATCACAGGCTTTGATGATAATAACTCCAGTCTGTTTTCCACCAGTCCCCCAGAGCTTCAGAACACGATGCAGAACGTATAATGAGCAACTTTAATAACAGGCCCCAAAGTACTGCACCAACTGCCGCAACTTTGCGAGCGACTGCCAGACAAATCGCTAAGAAGTTTAACCCGTTGAACTCGAGGCGCATTATTTAGCCCTTCAGTTATCTCGTCTCCAAGCCGGCTTGACATGGTGAAACTCTTGCGCAACTCTAGTTGCTCGAAACCAAATACCACTCGCCTCGCGTCATGTAAAGCCTCCTGCATCTCTCTTTGAGGCGGTTGCAGCTTCTGAGGTTGAGTTTCAAACAGCCAATCAAAACGCTCTTCGTGTGATTATAAGCAATTTGGTTTTGTCAGTCTGCTGATGCCGTATGATGTAAACATCTTTGCAGCAGAACAGAGCGACCTTAACTTTGAAGCTGAACAGAAATGATGCTTGCGTCCTGCAGGTGGCTCCACCAGCTAGCCTGAGACGCAGAATACTGTCACTGACCTGAAACTACCATGCAAGAGTAGCAGTTATGAAATTGTTTGTCAGTAGCTAACCCCCCTCTTTCCTTCTTTCCATCCCTAGATGACACCAGTCACGAGTCAGCCGAGCCGTCTCGGAGCGATGCGGCTAATTCAGGCCACGGGCCCCCACTGCCTGGCCCCCTATTGGCTCTTCTGCTCCTCTGCGCCTCTGCACTGCTCACCTTATAGCCCCCCATCTCCTTCCTCTCTGACGAGCCCCTACAGCCCCTGCCGCCCCTCTCCCAAGAGGCCTGAAGCCTTACACAGACTACGCAGACCAAGGGCCACGGATGGGCTCCCAGACTCTCCAGGAACACTTTTGGCCTTCTTTTGTTGTTTGTTTGTTTTTTTTCCAAATATTTAAGTGGTCTTTCTCAGTCTGTGATTAAGGAGATTTAATCAAATTAATTGATTAGTTTGTGCAAAGGAGAAAAAGCTTTAGGCTAACGAGCTGAGACGCCCTGTCGTGATGCAACATCTGGTCACTGGGGATCAAAGCTATGGGGGGTGGAGAGGCTCCACATTTAGAAATAAAACTGTGGTTTTAAGTTAACGATATTCAGATGAAGCGATATAAATGTCGCCCTGGTACAGATCTCTTAGCTCGATTGTTAGAGGCAAACATAGAAGGACCGTTTGCCTGTTCTGTCCTATTGGCCTTCACTTAACAAATTTGCTCTAGATTTTAACTATGTCTAACTGGCAGAAAGTCTGGACACTCAAGGAAAGAGAGAAAACGAACCCGCCGACCGGTCACATGGGCCGGCTGACCTCGGGGGCCGTGTGTGTTTGCTAACCGACATACTTAATCCAGCTGAAAGGAGGAAAATAAGACACATATTTATTCTCTGCAAATGAGGACAATGACTTGTCTTAGTAGACCACAACACTAAAACAGTGCTTTTGTATTTTGTAGGATAAACTTAACTGCAGCATAAATGCCTATATTTTTCCTATGACCTTTTATCTATTGATATGAAATATCGACGTTAACGGATCATCCAAATTCTTTGTCATCATGACTGCGTATGTCCACCTCTGTATATACAGTATCACAAGGGGCTCCACATGGTGTTCACTGTCCCCCCCACCCTTCTCCCTTTAATTTAAAAAACACAAAAAAAACAATGGCTTTGTGAGTATGATAAACATGTAGAAAATCCACTATGTGAACGAAACCGATTCTTTTCGCCTGTTTTCAACTACTGTACATGGAAAGAGCCGCCAACTTGTGTACCCTGGTCTCATGTTCTCCTACGACATTAACAGACAATGCCACTCAGCTGAGCTTCGAAACTCTGTGGTCCCACTCTTTGCCTTTTTTTTGCATGGCAGCCTTAGCTATAAATTTGTTGCTTTGTCAGTTAAGGCCCGGAAGGAGTGGTCTGTGAGTTGTGAGGGTGCCCGGTTACACCTCCTACTGTTTCCAGTTTAAGTGACTCTTTAATGAGGTTCAAAATGGCAGGCACGCGGGAGATATTTGCGGTATTAAAAATAGGCGGTCGAATGCATGGGCACAGCCGAGGGAGGCTCGGATTTCACTGGGATTTTTTTTTTTTTGACCTTGCAGTCGAGAGCGCTCCGCCTGGGGCGACTGCGCAGGCAGAAAGAAAGAGGCGTGCGTTTGGTGGGGGGGGGGCTTTGGGGGAAGTGAGCAGTTGGCACTCGCAAGAATAAACAATAACGGGGAATTTTCAAACAGTCTAAAACTGTATAATTGTTTCTGCCTTTCTAATCCTCAGTAGGCCTGTTCTCCTCCCTCCGCCGTCCTTTCCGCGCTGCTGGAGAGGAGGTGTTTGTTTTTGTTCGAATGGTAACAAAGCTATTTCAGGAGAATAGCAGCTTGGGGTTAACAGTCATTCAGAAGAAGGAAAATGCCACCATATGTGCTTAGTTTGATGGTTTACATCGAAAAAACGAAAAAAAAAAAAACTATGGAAACTTTTGGAACTCTGTTTCAATAGTATTTGTATTGCTCTCATTTATACTCCGATTCTAACTCGTACCATTGTTACCATACTTTGTACACGCTTTGAACTGGGGAACAAGGCTCAATTTGTTTTAAATGGATACCGTGTATCCTGAAGTAGTCGAACAATATAACATGTAGTGTTAGGTTAGCACTTGTTTTTGCACCTTTCTGGAGGTCAAAAAGGAGACGTCATTAAACAACAGAAACAGAAACTGCAACAACAACTATTATGATTATTATGATTATTATTATTATTGATATCATGCAAGTTATTATTAAAAGCTGTTGTATATAGTGTTTGATATGGAGGTATTAATTTGATTATGTCTTTTCTAAAAAAGAAAAAAAACAGAAAAGAAAAGAAAAAAAAAAACAAAGCCAAAAACAACAACAACAAAAATAAACAGCGGAATTGGAGAGAACGTACACACGACCTTCACCGGCCACCGCAAGCAGAGCGCGGCCGCTTCGGGACGCCACCTCAGCATCTTCGAATCTCCACCCACCATTATCCATTGTTTCTGGGGATCCGATGAAAGTGCCGAGGCGGGTTTTCTGAGACAGCGTGTGTGATTGGCTTCAGTGTTTGAGGGGTGTTTTTTTTGTTTGGTTTTTTTTTGGAGGGGGGTTCCTTTGTTTTGCAGCATGTTGGCAAACCCGGAGTCATTCTGAACTGTTGGCTTTTTTCATGAAGGAACTTGCCGGTTTCGTTGTGTGGCATGCGCATGGACTTGACAATGAAAAACATTTACGATAAAGTGTTGTTTTACCTTCTTTTTTTTTTTTCTTCCCCACCGTTTTTCTTTCTTATGTCATTGAATGTCAGAGCCTTACTGCACGCCACCATGACTGTGTCCCAGTCCCGCAGGAGTGGGATGACTCGAGTAGACCGACCCGTGCTGCCCGGCGGTGGAGGACAGCTGTATATAGCGCTGCTCTGGAGGGACGGCGAGGATTCAGGAGGTTCTGTTTGTGATGTTGTCGTTTTCTCTCGAGGAGGAGAATCCTCTGCTCATGTTCTCACAGTATATTTCGTGTCTTCATGAGGTGCAGTTGCTTTTCGTTGGCAATGAGGTGGCCTTGCCCTGCCTTACTCTCCTTAAAGTCCTTCAAAATGCCAAGATCGGTCTCTGCACCCTCACCCTTCACTCACTGCCATCTCCGAGGCACCTTTAAAATTTCAGGCATCGCTATCCAGCCCTTACCTGGTCCGTCTCTCGTATGCGGGACAGCTCATTTGTACGTGTATGGAATCAGCCCCTGTGTGCTCCTGTGCTTGGTATCATTCTGTTTTCTGCAGTTATCATCTTTCTTTTGCATCTCTGGGTGCTGTATTTGATCGGCTTCTCCCCACTGTATAAACAGAAACAACATTTTGGAAAAAAAATAATAAGAATAAAATGGAAAAAAAAAAATCAAAAAGGTCTGTATTTGTATATACACGTGTCTTAGCAACTATGAATAATAATGATTAAAGAAAAAAAAACACACAATGCTTTGTTGGTCTGTTGCTTATTTGATACTCAAGAATAACACAGTGCACATAATTTAACTAGTAGTTTGAGTAAAAAAGTTTATAACGGTTGACTTCTGTTGATCTCACTAAGGAAAATGCATGACATCAGCATGTTTAAAACTTGCCCTTCACTTCCTACTCCATATAGTTCAAACTGCAAGAATGGCTTGTTTTGAATTTGTCATGGTTGTGACATCACAGCTGATTTATATGTATAACTTGCAGCAGTTTAACCCACATTCCATCATTTGCGTACCATTGCTACTGGAACAAGATCACCCAAAAAGTTACTTTTCATGAGAAGAAAAACTTCAAAAGTAAGTCTAACATACATTTTTGAAAGTTTGACAAAGTCTCAACATCAGAAAAATTCTAATTTCCAAACCAGACAAATAAAAGTAGAGGTCTGAAAGCAAAACATCACAAAGGTTGAGTGACTCTCAGGAGGTTGGAACGAGGTTCAGGTCATTTTTGTCCACAAAAATATCAGAAGTGCTCCTAAACACAAATGCAAGAAAATTGTAGAAAAGGCCCCTTTAAAAGTCACAAGTCGGGCTAAATTGCCCAAACTCAATGTTAGCATGTAGTGAAACCTGCTTGTCTGTGTGGTTGAGAAGAGGTTGGAGAGAGAAACAGAATTCAACAGGCCTGCGAGTGTGTGCTGTTAAATGAAATACAAGAAAAATGTAGAAAAGTCTCCTTTAAAAGTCACAAATCGCACAATCTTTTGTGTTGAAAGCTGCTTTTCTCAGAAGAGGTTTGAATTTAAAGGGAGAGAGAGAGAGAGAGAGAGAGAGAGAGAGAGAGAGAGAGAGAGAGAGTTCAGCAGGCCTACGAGTGTGTGCTGTTAAATAAAATACAAGAAAAATGTAGAAAGGCACAAGTTGGGGTAAATTGCTCCGTCTCGTTTTATGTTAACATGCAGTGAAAGCTGCTTTTCTGGGAAGAGGTTTATATTTAAAGAGAGAGAGAGGGAGAGAGTTTACCAGGCGTGCGAGTGTGTGCTGTTTTGTGTGGCGTGTGTGGTATGAGGGCTGGACAGCGCTGGTTAATAAGTACATGGTAAAAACAGCAGGATTAAATGAACTCCTACAGAGTTTCCCAGTGTGAGCATTAATGGACTCTGTAGGAGTTAACACTGCAGATCTCACCCATCATCTTCACTTACTCTTCTAAACACTCCCAGAACAGTAGAATACACACACACACACTCATCTTCACTTACTCTTCTAAACACTCCCAGAACAGTAGAACACACACACACACACACGCATATGCACATACAATCATAAACACACAAACACATTCCCATGCACAAAAATACACACACATACACTCATCATACATTCATCATACACACACAAACACTCATCTTCACTTACGCTTCTAAACACTCCCAGAACAGTAGAATACACACACACACACACACACACACACACACATCTTCACTTACTCTTCTAAACACTCCCAGAACAGTAGAACACACACACACACACACACACAAAAGTACACTCAAACATACTCTCACATACACACACACACACACACACGCATACAATCATCACACATTCATCATACACACACAAACCTCATCTTGACTATACTCTTCTAAACACTCCCATAACAGTAGAAACACACACGCACACGCTCACATATATACACAAATATACACATACAAAAACGCACATGTACACTCCAAAACATACACATACACACACTTACATATGCTCACATACACACAAATACAGTCACATGCAGTCACACATACACTTACAGTCTCATATATGCACATACACACACATGCCCCAACTGCAACTGGGCTAGAATCATAAAACAGTTCCATTCCTCAGGATTTCGTCGCTCCCACCAGCTCCTGTATTGCAGCGTCCTCTAACAGGGCATTAGCTGTCGGATTTGGGCCCAAACTTCAGCCGCTGCTGAGTGATGCTCATGGGCCGCAATTTCCA
This sequence comes from Hemigrammopetersius urotaenia, assembly GCA_037974485.1. Classification (NCBI taxonomy): domain Eukaryota; kingdom Metazoa; phylum Chordata; class Actinopteri; order Characiformes; family Alestidae; genus Hemigrammopetersius; species Hemigrammopetersius urotaenia. The sequence continues at coordinate 8,077,048 of JBBPDC010000017.1, forward strand.
AGCTACAGGCAAAGTGCTGCCACAAATTGGTTTAATATCTCCGGTGACACCATTAGGTAGGTGAAGCGAGCTTTTACATTAGCGGGTGCTGCTCAGAGGCCATAGGGGGAGCGAGCTCTTCGGGTCATAAATTTGATTCTAATGATTTTGTCGTTCCCTTTAAACAATAACGACCAAGTAGATTTTTTTTTTTGTTTTTTTTTTTTATATTTGACCTGTGATTTATGCATTTAATACTTTGATGGCAAAAATAGTTTAACTCGAGTCCATAATGATGCAGGGAATGAAATATTGACACAATTCATTTTCCTTTTCAGATTTAATTAGTTTATTTTATAATGCCATCCATCAGCAGTGTGGTGGGCCAGATTAAATGTGGAGTGTGTATGGCAGAGCGGGACCTCTGAGAGGGGAATGTGTTTCACAGTTGATTTCCTGAGAAATAGATGTTGCCTGAATTATTCATCAAGCTTTCATGACTTTAATCATATTCTTAATTCAATTATTAAAGACATTTCTCCCGTGGCTATATTTTACTCCGTGCTTTGTCTGTCCTTTGAAATTCCGGCGTCGGGCAGGTGATCGGCTGAGCGAGTCGGAGCCACGCGAATGAATCAAAGTGGCATAAATCACTTTTTACTTACATCGGGCCTTTTTTTCTGCAACCTTGTCGAAATCCTTGGCTTTAGAGCTCTGCGGATTCTGCATATACATAAAAGAGCACAAAACAGCCTTCAAAATCTAGAATCTGGTTGAAAATCGATTTACTTAGAAAGCGGGTGCGGACAAAAACACGTGGGCAAAGCAGGAGCCCTGACAAAGAGATCAGCCAGGCAATAGCAGAAACGTAATGAAGCAGCACAGCAAACACGTCTCAGAGAGCATTCAGGCTCCGCGGAGAACACGCTACTTGCGTGAGGATATCAATTCTGACAATGGCTTAAATTCCTGGCAGATGGAGCGAGTGGAGGTATGACAGGGCTTTTGCATAACATGGGAATCCAACCCGAAGGCCTGTCACATCAAGAGTCCAGCAATGCAGTAATCACACTCACCACAGAGACACGACACACTCTCTTAAGACCTGAGATGGCCTGAGGTGGCCTTCTGCTACACAAGTAACTGAAAGGAGCAGGAGGAGAATCCATACTGGAGTGTAGTGCAAGGTAAAGTGGCCATATTTGTCATACAAGAACACAACACTCAGTGTGAAATACTCCTCTACATTTATCCCATTCACCCAAGTGAAGCAGGGGGCAGCCAGTGATGCAGCACCCATGGAGTAGTGTGTGGGTACGATACCCTGCTGAAGGGTGCTTCAGTGGTGTCATTGGTAGTCCTTGGATTCAAACTCGCAACCTTTTGATTACAGGGGCAACTCCCTAATCGCCAGGTCACGCGTTAAATGCCAGGTCTGTGCCTCCATATTGTAAATTACACATCTGATTGGGGCAGGTGGTGGCCTGGTGGCAAAGGAGTTGCCTCTGCAATCAAAAGGTTGTGGGTTCGAATCCCAGGCCTGTCAGTAGCACCACTGAGGTACGTTTGAGTAAGGCACCGTCACTGCTCTGTGGGCACCATTGTCGACTGCCCACTCAGGTTAATGGTAACCTCAGGTAAAGAAACGTAAACAGAAAATGAGCTGTGCTCTTAAATTTCGTCGCTGTCGGGCGGAAACCTCGTAACTACTTTTGGTCTTTGTTGTTTTTTTTCAGAAATCAATACTATTGGTCAGTCTCCACGTGGGTCTGTAAAATTTAGAAATTATTAACCAATGAAAAGTGTTGAAAAT
>JBBPDC010000017.1:8095454-8111165 GCA_037974485.1 Hemigrammopetersius urotaenia
GTGGTGGTAGGAAGAAAGGATGCCCGAATGTTATCGATCTTCTCGTCGAAGAACTTTGCGAAATCTTCTGATGAGATATCATAGAGGGTATGCCATCCGGATCTGTATATCAGGCGAACTGGAGACGTTAAATCATCCCTAGGTGTGACTGTCCAGGGTGTTTTCATATTGCTGACTGCTCTAGTTGTCTCCAGCAGGTGGAAAACACCAGATGAAACTGTGATCATGTAAAAGGTAATAATTATGTGCCAAAAAACTGACAAACCACTAATCATTAAAGAAAAAGTAGCCTTTGAAATCCAAACCCTAAAATCAAAGAACAGATCTTAAAGCAAGGTCTCCGGTGACATAAAGACGGAACATAGTTGTAACTTTAGCAGAATTTTTGCCCACCAGCAATAATTTTCCTTGATGACTTCTGCCTCAGCAGAGCTGACTTATGAATGCCGAGCTTCGCGCTCTTCGAGCCAGCAGATATGACCCATGACTTTAGCCCACAATGTGTTCAAAACTGGCCATTTTCTCTCATCCGTCCGATGATTTATTAGGCTGAAAAGCTTGGTGGAACCCTTTTCCGTGGTATTTAAATGAAAGTCGCACTTAGAAATGAAATCTCTTTCTCTCCGTGCTCTCCTTTTCCATAAATTGCAAGGGAGGCCTGGCCTGTGACCAGTGGCGCAGGCGAGAGAGAGAACGAATGTATTTTCATTGGCACGGAAGCTGTCCAGCTGAAATTAGCCGTGTAGAAAATGTGCTGAATATTATGGATGCCGCGCAGGCCAAGAAAGACAGTTGGTCTCAAACCCCAGACCATGCTCGGCTGCTATCTTTCAAAACCCTGCTAACTTCGGGCCTCAGCGCCGGTGCCAGAACCTCCAGCTTGCCGAATCATAGCTTTAATTAAATGTGACAAGAGAGTCCGGGGTCAGCTCTGATCCTGCTCCCAGACTAAAGGTCCGAGACTCTGAAAGCACGCTTTAGCGCTCATTAGCCTATAGAGCGCTATAGCAGACGGCTGACTGGCTGCTTCTTACATTTGCACCTTTATTATTAAGCAGAATGATACTAAATCCCTCGCTTCTCCATTCTCATTCACAGAAAGTGAAGTGACAAAGTCCACCATTAAGCTTCGTTATTATTTACACATGATACTGCATCAAAAGCACAGCACTGTGCAAAAGTCTGTGCAGTAAGAGCTGTTTTTTGGTCTGTTTTTGTTGCAGCACCCTTAAGAAATGGCAGCTGCTACAAACCACTCAAAAGCAATGGCTAGCAACAGTTTTTTTGATCAATCAAATGACCCCTTCTTGTGAAAGTAGACAATTGTTGGCCATTCTGAGTGATGGAGCTGGACAGAGTCAGAACTCTGGCTTGCAAGGCTAAAATCAATGGTACACAACATGAATGTGAACGCAATAAATATTGTAATATTCATGTATTTATTAACTAACAAAGATTGCTTAATAAAGAATGTTTGATTGCCTTACTTCCAGTGTAAATGAGGCCTAAAAGGAGCTGTTCTCATGAAGACTGCCACTGCTGGAGTCATCTAGACTAAGGTGTTGAATAATGAGGCTCATAGAACAATGCACTTTTTCTTCTTTATGATACTGTAGACCTGCCTGTTCAGTACAGGGGTTCCCTTTAGTGTAATTTTCATTTGATATTCTGACCTTGAACTTGAGGACTAATCCCACATACTTTGAAGCTGTAACTTTTGGCTGTGCTGTAATGACAGGATGAGGATTATAAAGGAGTAGAGGGGAAAAAACGTCATTCCTTTAGTAATTATCTTTTGGCCCAGGAAGGTCTACAATATGGTTCGTTGGCCGTATCCCAGTTGGAGTGATATACAGTAGGGTTTGGCAGAGTAAATGTGGAGTACAGCCAACATCTGAGTCACAAACAAAGATACAGTGGAAGATCCACAAAAACAAATACACACACAGTATACATCCCCAACTATGCAGATCATAAATGGAAAGTTAACTGAAAAAATTGAATTCATTGTTTTTGTGAGGTCATGCATATATAATATATCAGCCTATTCTGTCTACAGCAGCGCATATGGACAATATAAAGAATATTTTAAACTGCACTGCTTCTTGAATGAGGCACAACCGAGGGCAGCCAATCAGAACTGATATCATTTATTCATACCAGGCTATTTGTACAGCAGCAAAACTACTTGTTTATCATAAGCTGTGTCCAAAACGTTCACTCATTCACAACATAGTGATTGCTATATAGGGGGCTAACTAGCAAACAAGGGGAGGTCACGTTTAGTTAATTGCGGATGTTACTGTTGCTTAAAAATGCACCGGATCTTGGCAATTTATCTCTGTCGCATAAACACACGTCTCGTCTCTCTCGTTCAGACACAGCCTGCACATGAGCAGGGTCTGGGGGACGCGGGGACCGACAGATCCGTCCGGGGGCACTACTGTCCTCCGCGGAGAGAGAGAGCGAGAGAGAAAGAAAGTGAAAGTGTGACTGAATCTCCTCCGTTTGAAGACCCACTTTCCACCCCGTCACGCCTCCCTCCGCCTCGCTCCTCTTCTTGACTTTCGCGGGATAACTGTAGTGTGCAGTGTGTCTGAAAAGTGCACTTGTTCACTATGTAGGGCACGGTAAAAGAAATCCAGAGTGCATGATGGTATATATGTATTCATGTAGGGTAGTGTCTAGACGTCGCACGCCGATTTTGAAGTGCCCTAACTAGTGGGTGAAACTACTACTACTTGGAACACTACAAAATGGCTAATTCACTATGTAGTGCCCGTCATAGTGAACGAGTGCACTTTTTTGACACATGCATCAAACACTCATATTTTACAGCTAAGTGAGCCTCAGGTAAAAACATACAAGAAAGGACATATATATACTTATTAAACTGGGAAGAGACCTCGGGGAAGACCTAGAGCACGCTGGAGAGACGATGTCTCTCGGCTGGCCTGGGAACGCCTCGGGATCCCCCTGGAAGAGCTGGACAAAGTGGCCGGGGAGAGGGAAGTCTGGGTTTCCCTGCTTAGGCTGTTGCCCCGCGACCCGACTCCAGATGAGCGGAAAGTTTTTCCCCAAATTATTTGCCAGTTTTCTTTTCTGAACACTTCTTAAGAGCGCATAATTCAAATATTTGGTCAAATATAGTATATACAGCCATGGAAAAAAATAAGGCCACATCATTTCTTTCTGGTTATTGCTTTAGTAATGTGTGGGAGTGTGTCTGTGTAAAATGAACAGGTCATTATTATTTTATACACCATTGACCAACACTTCCAACCAAAAAATATTTGGAGAAAATCTACAAATAATACATATAAATAATTTATAATACATTTCATTTATCAGAAGCTGAATCAGGAGTGAAGCTGCTGGAATACAGACCATAGAAAAGCTGATGCGTTAACGTCCCAAGCACTAAAATAGGTGCCTGTCCATAGTATACATGTTCATAGTTCATGAAACCACAACTACCATGTCTTTGACCCGACGTATGACCAGAAAGTATTCCAGACACACAGTGAGGTATGGAGGTGGGAGCATTATGATTTGGAGCTATTTCTCTATGGGATGGAAGTATGGAATATATGTATGTCCGTATGATTCAGGACACAGTTACAGCGAGTTGTTTTCTGAATGTGCTCTGCGTTAACTTTTCCATGTGCCTCGGTCTTTCTGGCTCCAAAAATTGAAAATAATGGAGCAGGCATTAAAAATGTGGCGCTAATCATCGCAGCAGATTTCACCATCGCTCTGCTGGTCTCTCCGGGCTCATGAGCAGGAGCTGGCAGTGCGTACGCATCCGCAGCACTGTCCATCATAGCCCATTCTGTCCACCTGGCAAGCAGGCCATATTCATTCTCATACGAGGCCATATTCTGATAAGAGATAATGGAGGTGGAGGACTCGCATGATTTCTCAACTGAGCTCTGTTCTGCATTAAAACAGCCCACAGCAACAAAGTGAGCCATTTCACACAGTTTCTGTAATTGAATACTTTCATGCATTCAGCCATGCATAAAGGTGATGTTATTCTTATAAAAGTTCGAATTGTCTTTTCTGTTCCGTGCACCAAAAGTTAAATTGATGTAGTCGGAACAAACAGCAGAATTAGCTCTTTCTTCTGAGCCAGCACATTTGCAAAAGAGGCTTGCTGTGATGAGTTCATTCAATTTCTTCATTTTTCACTAAGAAGCTAAAATCTCTGTGGCACTATCTATCAAGTGTTTTTGTCATTTTCCTAACCCACATGCGGTAACATGAGAGGAATGTTGCTGCTGCAGCCCAGAGCTGAAAGGTCATGGATAATATCAGACTACTAATACACCCTTAAACATAAAGCTGCCAAATGATTTGGACACATGCTTCTAGGAAGTTGAAATTTAACATTTTGCAACAAACGGTTTCTTTCCAAGAATAATTCAAGAGTTTATGACGGTGGTCACCAGCCTTCCTCCAGGACATATACCTTCCGGCCCTATTCAGCTCCATCACAAATGTAACACTTCATTCAGCGAACTAACCCTCGAAGGCGATGGAGCAGGCGGGGTCAGTCAGGGCTGGGGGTAAGTAGATCCCCAGCAGCATGGCTTCAAAGGAACATTTGTTTAACACTGAACATGCATCCCATATGTTTTATTTGCTATGAATGTATTTGAGCTTGTATGTAGCAGTTTTAGAGGGACTTTGTCAGTTGGTGGAGAACTGCTGCTGTTTAGCCTGAAACCTGCTTAGACAATGTCCCAAATTTACAGTCATTAACATACAAAGGATTTCCAAAAGGCTTAGGAGGATGTTTTAGTCCTGCCTTTATGCCTGACTAAGTTCGTCCTGCCTTCCTATAATAAAATGTGATTGGATTATTCTGCTGTCAGTTATTAATGCTGTTGTTAAATGAGCTCCTGAAGGTCTTACCAATGGGGGAGCTTGCTTGGCTGTATCTACCTATACCAAAAAAAAAAGCAGAATTATTCACATTATATAGGGCAGCTGGTGGTTAGGGAGTTACCGCTGTGATTGGAAGGTTGTGGGTTCGAATCTCAGGATTGTCACCGGCACCACTGAGCAAAGTACCGTCGCTACACTCTCCTCCTCGGGCGCTGCGTCACTGGCTGCCCCTGCTTCATTCAGATGAATGGCTTAAATGCAGAGGACAGATTTCACATTGTTCACATTGTGTGCTCTGCTATGGTGTGCTCATGCGTGACAAATGGTTCACTTTCCCTTTTTTTCATTTTCAGTTTAAGGTGGGAATGTGCCCATTTGAACTGAATAAATTCAGTCAGCACTTTTTCTTGTGTGCTGTACGAGAGACGACTCGTATTTACTTCCAGCTCTTAGATCACACCACTGAAAAACTGTCTCCAAGCCACATTTTGAGGATACAAGTGAGGAAAGACAGCGAGAGAAGTGCTGGAGAGCACTTACAAGAGGGCTGGAGGAGAGACCTGAAGCGAGAGAAACAAGGGATGTGACTGTTTTGTCTGAAAGAGTGGAAACAAACCAAGACGGTGAGAACAGAACGCGATTTCCCGACATGCCACTCGCCACGCTGAACCAAACTATTGAGTCAAGTGCGTGGGTATGCAAAGGTTGTTTATTTTGAAGCTGGAAGCCAGATATTTTCAGTGAACTGCTTCCATCTAAAATAACCCGGGAAGTCTTACCTGCAGAGAGGTGTTGAGTAACCCAAACCCACACAAAACTGAAAGGGCTGTTACTTCGATTAAATGGCGCCGCAAGAAGAAGAAAAGTAATGAACAACCTTTTTAAAAGAGCCTCCAGATGATGTAAGGGTTCAGCAATATTTTTCTCCTAGAACAATACATCCAAGCCAAGAATCACACAATCACTCTATGTTTCATTACGTTCTTTATGTCCACCTTTATTTTAGTGTGGACATACTGTACATTGTGGTGTCCCAGGTTAGTATTAGGAACAGACTCTTAATTACGGCGTCAGTAGTTTGGGTGAAATGGGTGCCAACGCAGTCTAACTAAATTACACTGAAATCCCAAACAGGTTTTAGCAATTAAAGAGATCAAGGACATAGTAAAATATCTCATAATTGGATAATTATCTGGAGAAACAAGGTGGTAATTATGAACACACTCTAAATTTCACTGTGACACATAACAGGAAAATGAAAATTGAAACGGCTCCAAGTAAAAGGCAAGAACCCTGTAAAAAGATCCCAATTGCAGTTATTTTCCTGTGCAAAATATTTAGCTTCAAGTTGCCTTAAGGGGGTTTGGGAAGGCGGCAAATGCAAAATATTCACAACATCCATCGATACACAAAAATACGTTGGTACTGTGTGTCTGTGGGTGTGCAAGGAATGTGTGAGTGTCATTTATTTACGTTCATTCAGACATATTCCCGTCTCACACTGCTGATTCAAAGACAGTTAAAGCTGTTCCAGTCTGGCATAGGCAAAAAATCATATTCCCTTGATAAATAGAGCCTGGGTTCCCGTGCTCAACATCATTTCTGCACATTAGAGTTAAGCATATTTAGGCGTTTACGCAAAATGGTTGCTAATGGTTGGAAATCAATCTGTGTTTGCTAGATGGCCATTTGGATGCACACATTTAAGGCATCAACAACAAAGGAGGCTCTAATGAGCTCTTAAACTGATGAGATTACTATTCTGATTGGATGATTGCTTCATAAGTGTAATTAACCTATACCCGGGAATGCTGACAGATTGAAATCTTCTCCGAACGACGTAGGATCATCAGTTTGCTTTAGTGCTGCAACTTTTTCCGTGTTCCCAAACACTGAGTGACAGAAAAGACATGGAGGTAAGGAGTCTGACCTCAGTAATAATGAGAAACTGCACTAGTAGATCTGATGGAGACTGACTGTCAGAGCCCATCAGGCCCTTTATGTATTGAACTGCCGTTCCAGCAGCCTTAAACAGATCCACTTAAAGAACAAATGGAATTCCACAAGCCATAAACGTGATTTGTCCGAAGAGCTCCATGCACATCAATATAAATTCACGGTATTAGTTTTTCCTTTTAAAGATCCCTGTTGCCCTTAAGGTTAAGCGGCATGTGGCAGTCTGTGGTCACTTAGGGCAGTAATAAGCTGCATCCGTTTGTTCTCCGGGAGGAACTCCGCGCTTCCGCGGCTGCGCAGCCCTTCCCAGAGATGCATTAGGGCAGTCAGTAAAAGCCGCGGGAATATGACATCTGCACACTAATGATTTGCAGGCCCATGAGTGAAAATGCCCTCCATGAATCAAATCACGCAAATGCATTTTCACGTTTCCAATTCGAGGGCGGTGCATGTTCAGACGGAAAATTTACATCAGCGGCCATATCTGTCAGGGCACGTCGTACATCACTCGGAGCTCGTTTGCTCCGGTCTCGCCAAAGCAGAATACGCTTAGTTTGTTGTTCGTTTATTTTATTAGGCCTGATAATGTATTTTTGTGCTAGAGTTTCTTTTATTTATTCCACTTAGGATGGCTTTAATAACACTGCGCTTCATGCCAGCTCATATTTGTTCATGCATACGTGGCACATGCTCATGTTTAGACTATTGAGGATGCTTTCTAGTCTCTTTCAGCACTTAAAATGATCAGACAAATTACCAGGCAAAATATCACTTATATCTGTATGTCTGTTTCCAAGTGCTGCTTCAAAATCAGCCAACCAGAGAGCTGGACCTGATTAGTCTCAATGGGGCTTTTAGGCACACAGTATAGCCGTGATGTACGGTTACCTAGCAACAGAGAACATGTTAGTAATCTTGTTTTTTTAAAAACTCCCGGTTATCTTCTCTGTAAACATCTGTGCAGTTTATATGCTTAATTACAGGTCAAAAACAATCAACCAGAAAAAAATGTGTGTACTTTTTTATGTGGAATCAAACCTGTTTTCTTCCAACTAGTTCAAAAGATACTTTTGTACAAAAACCTCTTGTTACGTTTTACTGCACTGATGTTTGTTTGCATTTATTTATTTAGTTGTGTTGATGTTTCTACAACAATATATGATGAGCCACTTCATTAGGTTCTACTACCTTGTATCTGCACTCACAGTCCACTGACTATATTCAGCTCCGGAAAAAAATAAGAGACTGCTACATTTATTTTTAAATCAGCATCTCTATGATTATGACACCCGTTCCAGTCCAGTAGCTGTTAAATTCCTACACAAGCATCTTATTCTGCTTTATGAGGGACTGATCAGCTGAATCACATCTTATTTAATGAGGAAAAGTATAAAACACTGCTGTAATCGACTCTCTACTCTCACACTGAGACCAGTTGGAGGTGAAACACTGCTAGAAGCTTCTCAAAGCTCATTATTGCCATTCAGTTTAAGAGCAAACAAGAGATTAGTTTTCCTGAATTATTCAAGTTCTGTAAACGCTGCATCACTTTCTCTTATTTTGATGTTTTGTCATTTCCTAAAAATATGCTTTAAAGCAACGGCCCCTAACCTTTTTTGCGCCACGGACCAGTTTCATGTAAAACTTTTTTTTAACAGAGCGGTACAGACACCACTAAAAACAAAATGCGTTAGTTTTTTACTCCTTTTTGCTAGCATGGGGTCTAAATTTCAGATGTAACATATCACGCAACTGAGACAAATGTTTTTTTTTCCTAAATAAAAGCTCTTTCAGAATATTTGTATTCTTTCTGTGTGGCCCGGTACCAAATGACTCACATACCAGTACCTGTACGTGGCTCGGTGGTTGGGGATCTCTGCTTTATTCTTTTGAAAATTAGGTGCAATATTGTCAGCAGTTCTTATAAAATAAGGCAAAGCTGTTCAGTTCAATACTTGCACCTATAAAAGATAAAACCTGAGAAACAGAACATTTTTGCGGTGCTCTCTTATTTTCCACCAGAGCTGTAGGTCCACTTCTACAGGCTGTAGCCCATTGGTTTCTCTGCATCATTTGTCTCCCCCTTCTCCCATTTACCCCTTTCATCAGTGGTGGTCCTGACCAATGAACAGGTTTTATTTGGATGGTGGATTATTTTCAGCACAGCAGTTACACTGACATGGTCGTGGCATGTTAGTGTGTTTGTGCTGATTGTGAGCCAGGCCTTCTCATCCAGTGCCTGATCTCTAAAATGCTCTTTTGACAGAATGGGCACACATGTCCCAGAGACACACTCCAAAATACTGAGTCTGTGCAAATATCTATCAATATATAAACACACAAAGTAACCCCCTGCTTTTCACGGGGGTTACGTTTCAAGAGCGCCCGCTTATAATAAAAACCGGTGGTGTTGTAAAGAAAATGCATAAAAATGCCTATTTTTATAGTGTAAACACTAGATATGCCCCCAAACATGCTCCCAAAACACTTACATTTGATTTTAAACTCATTAGCCTTAAGAAAAATGTAAAGATAAACTTGTATCTGTACTGTACAGTTTACACTGAACTCCCGCAGTGCTAGAATGTAACCCTGTATTGACTGTACTGTAATTCACACAAAGGCATTTTCTTTGGTATGTGCTGTCATTTTCATTGGCAGGTAAATACAGTACTAAAGGAATTTAATTCACAGTAATAAAAATACAAGGCTTTAAGAAGAACAAAACAAAAAACACGAGAACACTTGAGACGCTCCAAGGGGAAATTCTGGGCAACAGCCAATCAGCACCAAGGAAAAATAATGTTCTCGGATTGGCTACTTTCAAACCTCCCACCTCTGAGTACAGCGATGAAAAAAGCTGACACGTCCGCCACGCCCCCTCGTCCTCATGCAGGGTTTATGTTAGGGGCAGTGCTTACCAGCATGTGGAAAAAAACACTGCTGTAACTCTTAATGTGACCAGTTGGATGGTAAACCACTACTAGAAGTTCGTCAAAGGTCATTACTGCCATTTTGTTCAAAAGTGAACAAGAGATTTGTTTTCTTTGAATTATTGTTCTGCATCAAGCGTGACTATTAGGGGCCGCTTCACTTTGTGTGTGTACTACTTTAAGAACGTTACTGTCGACAGTCTGTTCAGTAGAGCCAAATGTGAGGCTTGGGGAATTTCTTAAACTGCACAAATTAGTAAATGAATGGCTTAACAGCTGGCAGCTCATATCAATAAAAAAACTGGGACCTCTTTCCCAGCACAACACCACGTTCAGTCAAACAGGAGCTGATCCTCCAAATCACTGAGCAAGACGGAGCAAACCCAGATGTTTGGGCTCTTACCAACTGTTTATGTTCATTTCCCGTTGCGTGTAAATTTGATGTGAGACTGATGCCGAAACAAAGACAGACGAAAGGGAGCTGTGAAGGTCAGCGCAAGAATGGCGAGGAGCTGCATCAAAACGTAATTGGCCCCACTTTATAATAAGTGCCTCCAACAACTTTGTGTTAACACTAACTAAGCATGCGATAGCAAAGAACTGGAGACGTCTTCGCTGTTACAGCTGGATTTCAGTAGTGTGGCTCACGTAAATGTTTATCAACTTCAGATTTACGCCCGTAATCATCATCTGAGTTCACTCTGGAATGAAACTCTCTTTAACAACGTCACTGAAAATGGGTGGAGCTAAACTGCTGAATACTGGGATATATGCAGTGTCATCACAAAAACAGTGCATCTGTATTGGGCTTTTTTGCTGCATTGTTTCCATATACGTGGAATAAATTGAACCCCTTGAAACCGTAATAGTGTTTACGCACTACTTCTCAGAATGCTCTCAAACCTCAAACCCCCTCAGCTGTTCATTAAGGTGGTGCAGGCGCATGGATGTGGTTTAGGAACTCCGATGACTCACTGTGAGCCAACATAAAAAGAAAATCTGAACGTGTAGCTGAACGCTTTGGGCGGTCTTTTTAGACAACAGTCTTTTTACAAATCTCATTAGAGGCCATGACCAGTGTTTCCAGTCCTGGTTTTGTTTTTAGGGCTCATGGTAAGTCATACTGTGTCCTAAACCACATCTACAAGTCTGTACCACCTTAATGAAACTGTCATTAGATCAAACATTTCCTTTAATGTGAATGTACTTTCTATTGTTTCATATGTCCTTACATATTCACACAATTTAAGGCTCACATAGTGCTTGCAAAAATATAAAAACATAATTTACAAAGAAATGGAGTTATGAGGTTTTGGTATGGCAGTAATATGCAGTTTATCCATTGGTCCAGTAAAAAGAACATCATTCGTTTTTCTTGTTTACATGTCACAGTGGGGACAATGAGGCAACAATAGGAGAGTAAAATAGAGGATACACATTTCTTTCAAAACGGTCATGGCAAGTGATATTAAAGCTGTAACAATGACGATAAATATTGAAGAAAGGGAGGTGAGGATGGTTTCAGTGATGGACCAGGAGTCAGAGCAAACAGGACAGCCCAGTGGAGAGGAAATGGAGGGATGACAAGAAGCTGGCCATCTGAGAAGAGCAGGGCAGCCGGGGCGGAGAGCACGTCAATATAGAGGAGGACCGATCCTGGTTTCAAGTTTGGAGATTTGTCCTTTTGTTTCTTGTTTCTGTTTTTATACAAAAGGAGCCATTTTTATAAAAAGGAGCAATTTCTTGTTTTTGAGCTGAAATGATGGTCAAGTTAACTGGGAAAGAAACAACGCTACAGCGCTTGACACCGTACTAGATTGAACAATTAGATAGTACAGGCCAACTCTTTATTTCTGACGTACTTTGATTCTGTATTTGAATCAGTGCTGTGATACTGAGACCAAATTATAGTATATTAGATCACGTTTCACTATTGTATCACATGTACTGTTCATTTTCACCAAAAACTGCTAAAATATGATGCTTAGATAAACTCAAACATACAGCTCCAGAAAAAATCCTTTATAGGTACAAGTATTGAACTGCATTCAAGTATTAAAGCATAATTTTAAAGGAAATGACAAAAACATCAAAATAAGAAAAATGTTCGTGTTTGCAGAACTTGTTCACTATTAAACAAAAAGGAAATAATTAAGTTTGGCAAACTTCTAGTAGTTTCTAGTAATGCACTGATCTGTTTCTGAATTTGTATCCCTGGGGGGTTGACTGTATAATTGCTAACCATTATTTCTGAATTTGGATAAGTGAGTTTTTTGGACTTTACTATTTGGGCCTTATGTACCATGATGTACCATGGTTTCACTTAAATACAAGATCATAAATGCAGCCAGTGTCTATTATATATCTGTAGAGCCAGTGCAAAAAAAAGGTTGTCACAAATTTCAGCAGCAATATTGAATTAATTTCACCATTCTGTCACACGTGAACACACCACAGCACACCAAATTCTTCCTCTGCATTTAACCCATTCACCAAGTCCAGCAGCGGGCAGTCAGGAACACAGCGCCCAGGGATGGTACCTTGCTCAGGGAACCTCGGAGGTGCTTAGCAGTCTGATGGCAGGACAAATGCCCTCACCACTAGGCTACCAGCTGCTCCAGCATCAAGATCATCAATTTCACACCCAAAACTTCCATAAAAGTTCCATTTTGGCAAATGTTGACATGGCCACAGCTGCTTTGGCTGCATTGACCTCTGAAGGGACAACCCTTTTCCCTGACTATCCAAAATAGAGGAAGCTCTAAATTAGCGTCTAAACATGTCTTTATCCCCACCGGATATAAATGAACAAATGAAAGAGAAACCGTGTGATGCGCAGTCAGTCAGGAGACGGTATTATTAGATGTACTTCTGTGGTTTTTCCTGTTTGTGGCCTGCGATGTTAGCTCCTCGTCTAAGCACAACTCAAGCCAATTACAGGGAGGTTTTTGTTACGGATCAGTGTGTAACACTATGCCCTGGTGAGGGTATGCTGATCCGATACGTTTGTGTTGTTTCTGTTTGTGGTTGGTGATTAGCTAGGTGCAAACTGCAACCATGTAGTGTGTCTGCAACTTTACAGTGAGGTTTCTTATAAAATAGTTAAGTAGTAGTGCAGTTGACTTGACAGACATATCTAAAAATATTTTTGGTATTTTAATGTGGAACAGTTCTCCAGGCTTCCTGAAGGACTTTCAAAGACTCTCGTTTCCAGTCCAGTCCCTGAACCTGAGCAGTTTCAGAGGAATGTCTCTGCTGGTTAAGACACACAGTGACCTACGTATGAATCATTCAAGCAGAACAAAGAGCCTCTAACTGAAGTCCTGAACCAGTGAAGAACCAGGAGCAGATGATTCCAGATGATCAGGCGGTGATCAGTGCTGAGTGGCTGGAGCTCCTTTATCTAGGCTCCTTGTCTCTTTAGACACTTTGCAGCCGGTCACAGTAAAACATTTGCTCCATTTTCTTTCATTTAATCTATTCAATATACAAAATATGAGACAGAATAAAATTCTTGCACCAACAAGGTGATTCAAAGCAGAATATAAAGAAATAAGAGGTGGCTCAAGATTTTATCACCTATTTATGTATAATATACATGGAATTCTTTTCATGATAAACCTTCAAACATTGTTGGGAGTTAGCATTCCACATACAAGAAATATCAGTGCTATATTATAATTAATTCCACCCTTATTAGAGGATAAAAGTGTGTTCTATTATTCAATTTACCATGAGAATGAAAAAAAAGTTTGATTAAATACATACTGGGCCAATTTCCCAGCACTAGATTAGGCCTAAGGATAGACTAAAAAGAATTTCCAATGATTCACCACTGGGCCTGCAATTTAGTCCAAGAAGAGGCTTAATCCATGTCTGAGAAACTGGCCCATTAAGTTAATTTCTTAATGTGTATGTATTGGAGTGCATTAGGGCAGAAACACTATAATGCCAAGTTGGTGTGCCATTTTCTACAAGGAGCTTCTACAAAACAGACTATTTTCACCACAGCAGCAGCATTTGTACACAATTCAATTTGGAGATAATGTCGGACAGAACCTTAAAATTAAAGCCACGAAATAGCAGCCATTAAAGTGTTCGTTTGTCATGAGTTCCGCCTCTGTCCAAACCTCTCTACCCACAGACTGTCAAACCAATTGGCTCCAGCGACAAGGTGTCCAGAGATGAACCCTGACCCTTCGCTCTGTGTCTGATCCGAAATTAAACAGTGACCAAATAAGCTGCAAATTACCTGTCAGGAACCTGCTGTCAGGCTCCGACAGAAGGCTCACAGTTTTTGAGATAACATGACCCTCAATGTCTCCTAAACGATGCTAAAATATTATGACAGGATTTTTTTTTTTTTTGCTTGGCCCTTTAAAATATATAAACCAGTGCTGTACCATAAACCAGATTAAATATTGTGAAAGGAATTAAGAGAGAAATGAGCCAAGAAGAACTACTGCCAATCACATAACACATTAGCAATTTAAGCTAATTACACTGCTTTTGCAATTAGTTAATTACAGACGTTCTAATTTTAGCATTAATTGTTTAATTGAGGGCAAGAAATGCGTGGTTTCATCAACAGCAATGGCTAAAGCCTGAGGGACTGTGCAATTGCCAGAGCATAGCTAATGATTCAATAGAACTGAATCGTTATGAAGCATAACACACCGGCTACACAATGGAGAAGAGTCTTCTAACTAAAGACTGCTGTAGACCTCAGACTGTAGACTACTAAACACAATGTACTTAAAATGTGCTTAACCCTACCTTAATTTAGCCCTGAAAATACACCAAACTCCATAAAGTGAAACCAACCCCTTAATTTTACCTTATAATTAGAGCGAAGGCATGAGTGTGAAAGGCGTTAATCTTAAATTTAAGGCGTTAATGCAGGAGGTTCTATTATTTAAGGAGCAAATTTGAAGAAGGGGAACATTCAGTAGTTTTACCCATTAGTCAGCCTTAATCTATGTTCCCTTTATTTCCCTTAATTTCCTGAATGGGAAAATTTGAAATAATTTCAAGTGGTAATTTAAGGTGTTTGGTTTCGTAGTGATGGGCACTGGAAGCCTTTTTTAATGTGAGGGGACACAAGGCTATACAGTTTGGCTGTAGTCCAAGAGGGAAAATGTGGGAGGACAAAACAAATGAATTTAAAAGTTGGGGGGGACACGTCCCTCCTCTGATATAATGGTTCCAGAGTCCATGCCCATGACAAACTTTAGCTGGCATTGTGTTCTTGATTTTTCATTGATCTGTAGACATTCTGTCCCAAACAGCACACCATATCTCACTTCGACTGTCTGGGCCTTCATTTTTTGGAATAAAATGGCTAAAATGTATCAGTGCTTTGAGTGATCCATGACAGAATCAAATGGTGAATTTCATGCCTCATTTCCGAAGGTCAGCGCCGGTTGAGGCAGGAGCGAAGGGCTTTTATCATCTGCTCTGAATTCCAATGCGAACGTCAACCTTCAAATGAACTTACGTGAGGTTCACTAAAAGTGATCAAGGAATGAATCAGGGCGCCAGGAGTGTGTTTATGCGTGTCTGTTTTTATGCCCTAGTCTTAACTTCGGAGACCAAGGCTTAAATTAAAGTGCTTTGATTGAGGAGGCCTGTCTGGGACAATAGCAAAGGGGAGGATATATAAAGTCGGAAGAACAGGCAAAACTTTTGAGGCCCGGAAGCCACTTGAATAGAACATCCTAACGAAGCCATAGCTTGGATAAACAAAATAAGCTTGTTTTATTTAGTGAAAGTGACAATGTGGTCATACGTGAACACAACAGCACGAACTTCAACCTCTGCATTTAACCCATTCACCAAGTGAAGCAGGGGGCAGCCAGGAACACGCCGCCCGGGGAGCAGTGTGTGGGACGGTACCTTGCTCAGGGTACCTCAGAGGTGCCTAGCGGTCTTG
>JBBPDC010000017.1:8111265-8125856 GCA_037974485.1 Hemigrammopetersius urotaenia
CCAGAAACAGAACAGAACAGGGCAGGGAAAACAGAAAACAAAAACAGTGGCCTCACACGGCCATCAGCCGTGACAACGAGAAACACTCTGTTTTACTTTGGCAACAATTAAGTCCAATTTAGTCATGATTTCTTGTTTTGTTTTAATGTTTTTTACATGGGGTAAAACTGGAGACAAATAGTTTTTATTTGTATCCCATATGACAGAGATTATGGCACCAAAAAAAATCATTTGGCTCCTAAATATGGCTCCTAGGGCTTTTATTTTGTCTGGAGCCCTGTAACAGTTAGCTTAATTGGAACAGATGGATAAATCGATCCATTCATTAATGAAATTCTCCATGGATTTAATTGGATTGCCACATTCATGTAAATGTTTGCTCATTTTACACAGTGCATCACTTTGAGGTGTTCTACAGGTTTGATAGTTCCTGTGTTAAAGCTCTGATTGCAGCGAGAAATAAATTGCTTATAAAGACACTCCTTGGCAGCATGGGGGGAGAATTCTTGAAGGAAATTACAGTCCGTCTGGTGAAATGTTCAGCAGCAAGTTATGGTAATTGCGAGCTTGGCTTGCAAGACAAAAAAAAAAGAATCATATACGGTGTCTCCAGAAATAGCCACGCACACTGGAATGAAGTGTTATGAGTAGCATTGTGCATAGCAGTCAAATGAACGTTTCATAGAGTACCCCAGAAATGAAATGGCAAGAGGAGCTGTCGGATGCCTGCACGTTTAATGACACGAGCAGAAAGTGTAAATAAGGCCCACACCCCCTTCTGTCTTTGTCAGCCACATCACTACACCAGTCTCATTACATTTAGATCCACGGCGATGATTCATTTCCCTGTCACCCACTCATTTTACACACACAAATATG
The DNA here is from genome assembly GCA_037974485.1 of Hemigrammopetersius urotaenia. Classification (NCBI taxonomy): domain Eukaryota; kingdom Metazoa; phylum Chordata; class Actinopteri; order Characiformes; family Alestidae; genus Hemigrammopetersius; species Hemigrammopetersius urotaenia. The sequence continues at coordinate 8,112,145 of JBBPDC010000017.1, forward strand.
TTATGGATTGGCATTGATGATTATGTATTGCATATTTACTGAGGGTAATCAGTGTAAATCAACCTGACACAACATTAAATAGCAATGCTTTTGTAAAGCTCGCTCAAATTCAGACAGAAAATTGCAGTAGCTGTAGCTGTAATGCATGCAACTGTAATGCAACTTGCTTTGTTCATCAATTTCCCATCGATGGTCCAGGTAATAAGAGAATATATCAGTTTGTTTTGAGTGAAGAACATTTCAGACACTGACGTAGTAAGACTGCAAATGTGCACAGTGGACGTATTGACTCTTCGAAGCTGCAGATATCCCTGTTGATAAAAACAGCATTCAGTTTGAATTATTTCTTATTCGTTGTTTATTGAAAGGAGAGAGGATTTCTGTTAGAAGTGTCTGGAATCTACACTTCTGCGATGTTGATCTTCGTGAGTAAAACCGATGTAACAGAGATGTGGGGAAATATAGTGTGTTTATTAAGCCTTAACGAGTTTAGTAGTTGGTAATCGACTACTCATGACATCATTATTGGGCAGTGAAATTAGTTTTATCTGTCTTATATATCTTCATCTTTTGCACAATATTTAAGTGCCCATCATTATCATCTTATTAATCCTTATTAAAGAATGTGACTGTGTTAAAGAGAACACTCTGGTTAAAAATCCCCTTATTTGTTTACAGTCTTTTTTTACAGTGTTATTCCACTTTGTCATTAATAAAGATAAATCTGCACAAAGCAAACATATTTGTCTACTCCTATGTTGATAAGAGTATTAAAAACAGTATATTTAGTACAGACTTAAAGATGAGATTAATCGCGAGTTTACTATGGAAAACATGAGATTAATCGCGATTAAATATTTTAATCTACTGACAGCCCTAGACAGAACCTTTGCTTAAAACATTACCTGTTCTAGGCAAGTTTAAGGGGCCAATTTCATTGAAAACTCTCACTATATTGAAGTTTGATGTATTACCCAAGCACTGTAAAAAATAAATAAATAAAAAAACACATATAAGGAAACTATGTAACTATGTCATGATGTCATGAGAACCAAATCATTCACAAATCTGTTTCCCTGTTCAGCCTGCAGCAGTTCACCCTGCCCTTTCATGCTAGTTAAAAGGTGTGTTGCTATTGTAGTAAGTTTAGGATGATCATTCTGATCAGAGATCCATTATTATAACAGTCTTAAAGGCACAGTAACAGAAAATTAATCATATGAATCATTGATGAATAAATAGAGGTTGAACATATTAATAACATATGACTGTTTTTGGTACACAAAACATGATAAAAGGGCTTTAATGAAAAACAATAAAACACAATAAAATACAAGAGAAAACAGGACACAGGCTCTGTAATAAAATGTTCTGGAAATGATTTAATTTACCATCAACCCTGTTGTACCAAACCCACAATTCTGGCCTGAGTTTAAAAATCTGCAATTCTTACCAAAAAAATGGAAGCAGCCGACATGTTTGCTTCCGCTGCGAGCTAATAACCGGAGTGTTTGTGTGTGGACTGAAAAATCTTGGCGAAAAACTTAAAACTGAAACCCTTCGGCGTTCAATCATTTGCTCACTACAGTATGACTCTCAACACTGTGCAGCGCCCTGGTGCTTCCTCTCCACTGTAAAGATTAATGGCAATATTCACAGCTTGTTCCCCGAGATGCGGTCTGTCTGTCGCCACCTCGTTATGTGCACATCCATCAATGTCTGAAAACATTGGAAGGTATTCTGTCTTGGCACGTGAACTGAATGTACTTCCCTAAGACACTATGCTGTGCCTACCACTTCCCAAGGCCTGGATCCATTTCGGCAAAGCATTGCTCTTCTTGCTTTCTTCTCGTCCAGATCAGGAGACGTTGCCATGGTTCAGGGTTCAATGGCAAAACCGCTAGCCTACGCACTAAAGCATAAAAGCGCCATGAAGGTCTCCAGAACACCTTTAGACTCAATAACTTTCAGAAATGCAGTTCTTTCTTAAACACGGCCAAAAGTCCATGGTTCTTTTATTCTATCTTCTGTTCTCTATTCCTCCAGACAAGCCTTTTGGCACGTTTATATATTTATATATCGAGTATATATAGATCTCAGCAACCCCTGTCTTCGAGCAGCTCTGGAGCAGATGTGGTACACTGTGTATTTTACACTCCTTCCTTCTCTTCCCGAAACCTGGGGGACAAAGAGGTTTCAGCATTTGATAGCTTGATGAAAGACTAAAATGAATGTTCCTGTGTCGGACGGGTAATTTATGGCTCCCTGCAGCTGTGTAAATAGGATAATGGCTAATGTCATCTTTTGTTGGGGGGGGGGGGCTTCACCATGCCTGCAAGATTTGCAAGCAAGAATGCAAGCGCATACATTCTAAGGCAGCAATAATGAGGCTCGGCTAAATAATTCAAAGAGAGTTTGTATACATACGCCACGAGTTATAGCTCCTCCTCGCAAATTCATTTGTCTCTACCGCAGCTGATCTGCTCGTGGTGTATGTATACAAACCCTTTTCTCGTTTCTACTACAGTATATGTGCCAGATCTGCCTGCAAGCATGACTTTTAGGCCTCAGGTCTGGATCCACGTGAAGTTAATCCTTCAGCAAGTAAGCAGCCGAACGCATGCTGCACCCTCACCGTTGGGATAGCAGAAGTAATATGCATGAGGATATCAACCCAGGCTTGCGTACTGTGACTTTAATGTACATTACAGTTTAATGGTATCAATGATTCGACTCCAACTCCTGGTTATACATATTCATGGCAGCCTGACAGCAGAAAACGGCTTCGCTGTCAGCAGAGAGGCATACATTAGTCTGTGTGTGTGTTTGCTGCTTCTCATTAGGTTAGGCTTCTCCCGTCCCAGATTAAACAGATCTGGGTCTGACTAATGTGCTAAACGACTTGACAAAGTGCCACTTGGAGCAATCAAATTAGACGTCACAGACATCTGGAGCCCCGCAGTTGGAGGGAGTCATTTACACATGTCATTTCGAACAGGTTACATACATGGATTTGTGCTCCTGTATGCAGTGTTAGATGAAAGACAGTTGCTAGATGACTCTTCAGACAACAGGCGGATTTGGACTCATTTCTACTAGCAATACAAGCTTGAGAAGTGCTCCGTCCAAATCAAAGCAGATTTATTTAGTCTAGTTTTGTTTCTCTGTTTTAAGTACGGGCACCCCTGGTGAATCTGTAAGTTTTTTGTTTTGTTTTGTTTTTTTAGTAGCATGCATTCTCTGCATATTCTCTGTTGTGCTTTTTCTGAAAGAGATAAAACAGAAATGCTATACAGATGAACAGAAATATGCACTAAATTTTGCAGAAAGACGTCATAATAAAGCGTGTTTCCTGTGGGGGAAGCACTTTTTTCAGCCGAGGTGTTCAATCTGCTGCCTGTACACATCACATGTATGCGCTGCTGTTTTAATTGGACCATGTTATTCTACCTGTTCCTTGTTGCTCCTACAATCCTGTGAAAAACGCTTTGAGATTTTGTGACAAATGCATAGCGCCATAGAAGAAAAGATTACTATTATTAGAATTTACAAGCATTGCTGCATTTTCATGAAACTTTTTGATAGATTGTTTTATTTACTTGCAGATAGTATGGATTTTGAACATGGCAGAGAAAAGGTGAGAATGATCTATAGTGCAATAATTTTTCATTGTGACAGGAATACACTGAATGAGTGTCTCACTCCACGTTCTCATGTCTGCCAGGACAGGCAGTTATTGAGATATTGAATGCAAAGGCTGTGTATGATGACAATATTAATAGCACTTTGCTCGGCTTACAAAACACGCCAGAAATGTGCCAAGAAGAAAACAAACAAATTAAGTCATATACGAGTCCTATCTAGGTACAGGCAGCAACGACATACTGGTATATACTGTTGGCAGCAAACAAGCTGCCGCCACCCATCTGCTTGCATGCTGAGAGACGGTGGTCCAGGAGGTGAGTCACGGGCCAGCGAGGACTCACTGGGGGGGTACGGACCTCCAAGCCCCAGAGGAATGCAACATCTGCCAGATGCATCCATACAAGAAGCCCTAAGGGCCCTGCAGTCTGTCAGCACTTCCATTCGTCTGCCTTTGGAGGACAAAGAGGGCCAGAGAGGGAGAGGCCCCCCGTTCACCCCGTCACTGCAGCTGTGACAGGCCTGTCTGTGGCTGACCTTTGACCCAAAGTAAAAACAAGGAGTAACCCCTCCCCTGGGGCGAGAGTCTGATGACATCCACATAAGCCTCCATCCCCTGGCAGATAAACTTAGTTAACTGATGCGTTTTCAAATCACCAAATAGCCTCAAACCCTTCAATCATATAATACCACCGGTGGCAGGTTTACTGGTATTGGCGCCGGCCCAACTGTTACTGCACTGGTGTCCATCTGTGGGAAAGTGACCACCAAACTCTCTTCATAATGAAGTTACCAAAACGGTGCTTTCCTGGTCCTGCATCTCCTTGAGCTGTTTACATTTCAGTGTTTTCCTGCCCCCAACACACCTGATCCAACTAATCATCTTATAAGTAAGTCATTTCTGGGTCAAACTGGGGGTGTGTTAGGGCAAAGGAACACTAAAGCAGGGGAGAGCAGAGAAGCTCGAGGACCACAGTTACATGTATGGTTCTTTAGAGAACCATTTTTGTAAATGTGAATCTGATGAGTGTTAAGGACCCTCTTTAGCTGTTTGCGGTTTCATCAAGTGAAGATCAGAGAGTGATCTGGCTCAAAAGAAAAAGCAAATGCGTTCCTCATCTTGTTATTATCTGTGTTTTCATTCTACGTCTATATCAGAAATATTGCGTGTGTTATATCTGACGTTTTTTTACCCCAATTTTCTCTCCAATTTTGTCAATTCTACCCACTAGCCTCACTTTTCTCACAATAGCTCCGATTATTGGAGGGTGAAAGTTAGCACCAAAGTCAGATAATGCACCAATTGCCAGTAATGCCACCAAACTCAACAGCTCTCCTGGACTCCTGGATATGGATGGCTGCGGCTTTACCATGAACTGAATTTGCCGTCTGCCAAAGGACGTCTGTCTAGCCGTATCACTTCAGTAGATTTCAAGTTTTCTAAATAGCAGATAGTAAGTATTTAGTATCTGAAAATTAAAAAATACTTTGAAAGTATCAATATTCGCTCTGAGAAAAACATACCAAGACGAGAGAAAATCAGTTGACACCTCCGCATGCTAATTACATTTTTATAATCCTTAGCTGTCATCAACATAAATCACCACTAATATGTGTGTAGTAGACCACAGTTTCCTTTTTAATATTCTGAATGAAGTGCATGAAAAAAGTGCATTCAGAACAAGTGCTTTAAAATCTGTTGAAAGATCAACAATACTCTCTGTAGGCCTCAAACAAAATAGTGTATTAAAACAAAGACCACACAGCAGACGTGTTGATTCTAATCCAAACTGGTGTGTGCAGGTTGCTGATTGTGTCATCGCGTAAATGCATTCTTTGCCATTTTCGGCCGAATATTCGGTGCATCCCTAGACAAAACTCTTAATTACAAATCCCATCTATCAAAACTGTACCTTAGGTTAGATCATGGCTAACTATAATGTCTTACACTTTTACTGTAGCAAACAGCCTATCTGCCAATTGTGGTAATCTTTCGACTAAAGTTAACAGAATGACAGAAACAATTTTTGATTACAAAATTCTAAGTTAAGTTTTTTTTTTTTAATTGCTAAAGGCCTCTCTCATATATGAGTACAGTACAGTTTCTGTGTGTGTGTGTGTGTACATGTGTACATGCATGTTTCTGAGAAAGAAAGTGATGTAGAGACACTGGCTGTTCATAGTATGTCTAAGAGTTCTGGTGCAGTAACACTGTTCTTCTGCCACAATGAAGCAATCCAGATCAAATGACTTATTTCTACTATTACTTAGACTTTCTGACTACTTTTAGCGGGACAAAGTGATATAAATTGCAGATTTAAATTGACATATTGATACCACAGGTTGTACAGTTAATACAATTCTTAATATAACTGAATCTATAAAGTATATTCAATTTTTTTATTCTTTGCAGCTAGATATTGATCATATCCATTACGAAGACCTTTTGATCATAAATTTAGATCTTTTCTTAATTCTTTATGCACCCTTAGTAGAAATGGTACCTTAAAAAGCAAAGACTATGGCTATTTAATGGGCTAGAAGAGCATTGGCCATACCTTTAGGATCTTCTGTATCGCTTTAATGCATCAGACAAGGAAGTCTGGACTGCTGACTTTGCTATTATAATATGCAAAAAGAAATCCTGTTTTATTTGAAGCTATTAATAACATTCTTTCACTCTATGTTACCATGTTTTTCTGCCAATATTCCTTACCTTCATTGTTGATAATGGTTATTAGGTCCATTATTCGTTCTGGGACCAGTTTTAGACCCTCTATATCCCCTACTGTTCTGGATGCTTTCCGGCCTATAAGCTTACAGGGGTTGATGGATTAGAGAAATGAAGATTTTTCTTGCCCTTTGAATATAATTCCATCTTTTCTATTTAACGTTTTGCCAATTATTGGCCCCACCATATCTATTGTTAATTCTAGATTATCTACAGAATGTGTGCTCCTATCAAGCCTTTAGTAAAATAAATTAATTTAGATCCACTGTGCCCAATAACTATATTTCTGTAGATCTATATCTATACCCACATTTTTGCCAAAAACTTTAGATGAGGTTAAGGCCAAGCAAATCACTGCTGCTTTGGCAAGGCACAATATGTATGTTAAGTTTCAGTCTGGGTTTCAGAAACAACACTCCACTGTAACTGCTCTTCTGAGGGTTTCAAATGATATTTTAATGTTCTTCGATGTGAGTGATTGTTCTGTGTAGGTACTATCCAACCTCAGCGGTGCATTTGACACTGTAGACCATCATATTCTGAATAAGAGGTTACATAACTCAGTGGGTGTAACAGGCATAGCATTAGATGGGCTTACGTCTTATCTGACAGTTTCGCCATCTATATTGGATATTTTGTGTCTGATTCCTTTCCACTGTCTTGTGGTGTCCCACAGGGCTCAGTTTTGGGGCCACTGTTATTCTCTGTATATCTGCTGCCCTTGGGACCTACTGTATGTAATATTACTTAAATTATTTACAGGTTATATCCCACTCTACTTCTTATTCAGTCTTAACAAGCTTATAGGTTCCTAGACTCCTAGTTGTAGTTACTGGATGGCAAACAATTTCCTACAGCTCAATGCTGATATGATGGAGGTTCTAATAACTGTTGCTTCAGAAAAGGCTGCCCCTATGATCAAGGCGCACTCCAACCTAGGTAATTAAGGGGTTATCTTTGATCAGTCCTTGTTGTTCGACACCCATTTTAAGCAGCTGAACTGTTCTTTTTTTTTTTTTACTTCAAAAATATTACTCAATTGGACTCCGTAGTTTCAAGTGCAGAACTAGAGATGCTTATCTGTTATTGTATCTTGTATTGACTGCTCTCTTCTGCTCATATTTCTACTCTTGATCATATCCAGGCAGTACCTGGCTGCTCCAAGACTACTTACTAGCTCAAACAGACAGTCCCATATTACACCTATATTCATACCTCTCCACTTGCTTTATATTGCATATAGAATCCAATTTAAAATTCTCACTCTTACTTATAGAGCACTGCACAGTCAGGCATATGTGGCTGATCTATTTCACCTTCACTCATCAGCTCGCTCTCTTAGGTCAAATAAGTTAAATTGACTATGCACCCCACGCACCCGTGTAAAGACCCGTGATGACCGAGCTTTTGACCTGCAGCACTCAGTTTGTGGAATGTTCTGCCTACACTTTTGAGGTCTACAGATTCGTTTAAATAGCAGCTAAAGACACTGTCTAGACAGGCGTCTATGTAATCTGTATAGAACCAGGTCTGCATGTATTTATTGTATATTAGTGTGACAGCATCAGCAATCAGCTCACTGTTCTTCTTAAGTTTTATTTTTTTTAATTCACGTATCATCCGAGCTTGTGGGGAATTTTGGAACTGTTCCAGAGCCAAAAGTATGTTAGTTTGAGAGTTTAACTGAACCAGACAGTTTTTGCTCAAGCGGATTAATTCCTCTGGTGATTAAATCTCATGCATATTCACTCCACCCGTTTTCAGCTGTCCTTAACCGTTAATGGCTTGGTAATAGACAACAAGTTAAGGCTAAGGTTAACAGTCAAAGAGATTTTCATAAACATGTGGTTTGGGTGGTAACTTCACATGTTTACTTGTTTAACTGAATGATCATTTCTACCTTAAATCAGCAATTCATTCATTCTTGCTGCTTGCATGCCTGGTTAGGGTTACACACTAATTTTCTGTCAGGGTCTATGGACCCTTGGCCTTGGCCGCCCCTAGCCACCCCATGTATAAAACTCTAATTTCACCACAGCAGACGTGGATAGGAAGACCTGTGCTAAAGCCGAGCAGTTCCTTGACATTTTGAATAATGGCTGAAAAACCTACATGCTGCATCCATATATCCAATTATTCTGATGTGAGCTGATGACCAAGTCATGTCATGACCAAGTCACATGACCAGCTCTTCCAAAGTGGTGAGGGGTAATGTATTCATGACTGGGAGCGCAAACGGTAACCTTTTGGCTGTGCTGCATCTTGAATCTGTTTCTAAAACATTAATCATGACATACAGCCTGGAAGCTTGAGGGAGCAGACGTTTATTATGGCTGATAAATTAATGTTTGTTTACTGATACACATACAGCATCTCTCATGTCCCTATGCGGTTAATTAGCTGGTGCTATTTTCGCTTTCATTATGAACCTAATTATCTGTCATTACAACTCACAACTGTATGAGATGGATATGTGAACAATTACAAAAAGTCATGACCTGCAATCACAAGTGTCAGTTTCCAAAGTTCTGGATATAACTATCATCAGTTTAATATGTTCACAGATGCATGACTGTTTTTAGTGGGTTCTTCTATATTATAGAAGATAAATGAGCAATGTGTGTGTATTATGAAGCATTCACAGTCGCAGGAAACAGCTAAATCTGAAGAAACTTGTTTAAACTGTGTAAAAATTTAACGAGAAACAGACCAGTAGAATTTTACCAAAATGACTGAAAAAGATCTCGTTTCATTAACCGTCAATGAAAATCTCGTGGAAGGTTATCATCTGGAGGTGTGCGTGTAGAGACTTGCTCATCCAACATTTCTTCTGAAAACTTGAATTTAGATGGAGGGATGTGGAACAGGGAACAGAGGTTTGTGCCCTTAGCTTTAGTAACAGCCTCTACTTTTCTAGGAGGCCTGAGGATGTGATTGCATTCACCAGTTAGTGAGGTCGGGTACTGATGTCGATTGGTTCTGGAGCATAAAAACCCCATCCCTAAGGTACTAGATGGCGTTCCATCACTCCAGCACTCCAGAGAACACTGTTCCACTACTCCGAAGCCCAACACTCCCTCCAGACATGGTTTGGCCCTGGACATGGTGACCGTAGGTTCAGGTATGTCTGCTCCACAGCGCCCAACTGTATTGTTTTTGTATGGAGTAACGGATGAACCTTAAAGTAACCTGAAAATTCACTCATTAGACGAGCCGTCTAGAAACTTTAGTGTGATACTGATACCTGCCAGCACTACAGTACTGTTTTACAATACACTATGAGGTTCCAGAGAGAAACAGCCTGAATCTGGATCCTGAAATCCATTCCAGGCCACAATATGGCCACAGATTGCTCAGATCAGGATCACCTGTGTACTAGGCTATTAAAAGGAAGTGAACATTACATTTCTATGCAATGTATTGCTGTTTTGTGCTGCATACAAAGTGTTCCAATTTCCCTTATCTGCCTTATTAATATTGAATCTTTTGTCTGTCACTTTGGAACTGTTTTCTGAGTGTTTGGAGTGATGTTGGCTCCCTGTTTTTTGGCTACAGCCATCCGGATTAAACAAGTCTTTCTGGTTGTGATCAATACAGTAGTAACTTCATCCATTCAGTCATCTGTTCATTTATTCGCTGCTATTTTCAGGTCATCTTTAACTTTACATATTAACATCAGAAGGAACTGTACAGCTTATGTAAAATATTCCAATGCTTTTATGCTGCTTCGTGTATGTTGCCAAAAATATTGACTCATCAGGAGTCTGAGGATTATTTGAGTATTAATCTGCATCATTTGTAATGGGTCCAAAAATGGGTTTTTAAGCTAATATAAGGCTTTAATCACACACTCTTAGCAGCCCTTGGTGTGACTTGTGTAATCCTTATCCCTGCACAGAGCCAAATCAAATCCAGCGTTTGGCTGGAGCAGCTTCAGGGTGTGTTAGGTGCTAAGTTTGTTGGAGTTTTGCGGTCTTTCAGCTCATTAGCACCCTGTCTGAGTGTAATTATCGAGGTCTTCAGATAAAGGTGCGAACGCACCAGCTTGTGAATTAAAGACCGTCTCCTCATTCAACCCGGTGTACCAGCCAAGCAACCTACTGGCCCATTGTTTCAGCTGTCTGTTTATTTTGAGTGACGCTCACAGATCCTCTATGTCTTGAGCTAGTAATTCACACTGATTTGATGCTCCTTGGCATTCTAAAGGGTAATGCTGCAAGGGAACGGATCCAATTAGGAATGAGATCTCATTAGGCCTAATTAGGCCTCATTCGCATAATAGCCATCATTTTTGTAAAGACCAACAGCTTCTGAAAATGAGAAATATTAATGGAAATAAATGTAAAGTATGAGAATCAGTGGACAAGGTCAGAAGGTAAGAATGCGACAGTTAGCTACACGCTGGCATGAGCTGCAACATCCATATATATAGATAGTATGCATATACAGCCATGGAAAAAAATGAGACTGCATCATTTTTTTTCTGGTGTGCATGTCACTATTGTCTTGAACACTACTGAACACACTTGAAAATTTGGTGAAAATTGAAAAATAATATATAAAAACAGTAACAGTTATGTTCCAAGAGCACCTGCCTATAGTGAAAAACTGCATTGTTGTGTTGTGGAAAAAAAAAAATGCACAATGAAATATTTTCATTGTGTAAACCGTAGGCTAAACATTCCCCCAAAACACTTTAACTTCATTTTAAACTAATTAGCCTTAAAGAAAACATAGGCCTAAAGATTTTTATATGGAAATGTAGCTGAATTTATGTTATTAATGTGGTGAGCATGCCAGAGAGAAGGCTAAGACACACTTCTTCAAGCAAAGAATGTCTCTTTATTCTCAGCAACAGCTCAGAACAGACTTGGCACCCAGGAGAGTATTGCGCCACCACTGGCAGGAACAGACACTGCACCATAGCCACCATAAAAGTGTACTTGGTTCTTTTATGTATGCCACACAATTACCTTCATTGACTGATTTAAGCAGCCTTTGTGTAAACTCAGGTAATACTTATGAGAATACAATATAAAAATGAGTTTAAATGAGTAAATTTGAGTAAATTATGGAAAAATATAAAATTGTCTACATTTAATTCTACTAATCTTAGAATAGTTCTAAGCTGATTTTTCATGGATGCCTCCTGAAGTCCAGATGTGATGCATTAGTTTGAGGAATGTTACTGATTAATTAGACGCAGCAAAGTCAACTCTAGTACAGCTGAGGAAACATCCGCAACACTTGCCATGCGTGCATATTTTCTCAGATAGCTCCAAATTATTCCAGTGCTAACTGAAACCGCAAATTAAATTTACCCGTACCAAGTAAGAGCATGTTTAACATACCAAGCAGCAGATTCTCAATTGTAATTGACTCGCTGAATTACTGTCACACTCTTTCCAAATGACATGAGCCTCCGAGTCGGAGCACTGGATCCACAGAAAAGTGGGAGGATGAATAACTCGCAAGATTGGGTTTGGGGGGTGTGGGGGCATGGGGGCGGGGGCTGGTGGAGAAAAAGAGGAGGTGGAGAAGGAGAAAATGTGGTTGCTGAGGCGTATAATTAGCAATTACATTTGGTGTCATCAGTAATAACTATTTCAGCGTAGATCTGTGGGGTTAATGCTGGGTACTGGGACTGTAAATCAGCCGTTACACCTGCCTTCAATCAAGCGGAGTGTCGAGACTGATATGAAGAAGAGCCGCGGCCAAAACACTCGCCTCTGAGCCGATAAGCAATATGACCACCATCTGTTAGAGTGGCTTTCAAAAGCAATTTATTTCTCTGGACCTCGGAGCTGACCCCGCTCGAGAGGAGCAAATTTGTATGAAATCACATCGCAGGTACATCGGGGTGTTATTTGGGTTTTTTTTTAAGAAGTTGCCTATGAGGATCTGAGGAGAAGGGGCGTGCTAAAAGGGTAAGTGATAAGGTAAGAGGGTCATTAAAAGTGTGGTGTTGGGCCAAGCACCAAGCAAGCCAAGCACATTGACGAGTAGATATTTCTCACCTAGTGGGACAGAATTCACTGAATACTTTGACCTTTATAGTCCACCGCATCCTGATGCTATAAGCAATTCCTGTGGCACACTAACAAGTGTAACTCCACTATATTCACAAAGTTTTGGGTGTTCCCAGTCAAAAGGCTTGTTTTGTTGAGTTTTTAAGTGATAGTACCTCACACACTAACTCTACAGGCAACACACTCCTTAGTGCTGGGCCATTAACAGCATTAACGTGCTGCGTTAATGTAAGGCTCTTATTACGCGATATAAAAAAAATATCGCTGTTAATCTATTCACAAAGTTGGGTTGGGAGCTGGGTCTATACTATACTACTCTCTCTCTCTCTTTCTCTCTCTTACTCTCTCTCTCGCTCTCTTACTCTCTCTCTCTCTCTTGCTCTCCCTTACTCTCTCTGTCTCTCTCGTTCCTGACTTTTCCGTATTTAAATCTCAGGTTCAAAATGAAATTAAAGTGATCTGGGAAAACATTTGGAGGCATATTTATGGTTTACACTATAAAAATAGGCATTGGGATCATTTTGGGGTGGGGGGAGGGGGGCTTCAGACCTTCGACAGAATTCAAATGAGCCATTTTATCTAGATTAATCTGGATTAATTCCAAGATTACAATGAGATTAATCTAGATTAAAAAAATTAATCTATGCCCACCTCTAATATATATATTTATATATAAAATGTCCTGTGCACATTTTATATACTCAATATGTTAAGCAAATACATAGGAATTGTGCACTAAATTAGTAGGACTAATATAGCATTGAATCAATCTAGTGAAGTTTCTTACTAAAAGTAAGCTTAAGCCACTCCAACTTAAAACAAGATTACTTTTATTAGGCAGCTTTAGTTTATACTGAGTAAAATTAAGCTCGTTTGAAGCTGAAGTCACTGAAACGTTAAACAAGCGTACTTTTATTGAGCAACTTTAGTTGAACTTTAAGGTGAACAGGGTGTACTTATTTTAATATTGTACAACTCGCGACTCGCCGCTCAGCGCTTTTTCTTCGGCACGCTTCTAGCTCACACGGCCGGCGCGACAGCACGTCTGCGTTACAGTGCTGCCGCCCCGGTCGGTGCTGTGCGTCAAAGTGATACAAAGTGATACTCCCTCAGGATTCTTAAAGCTCAGCAGCCACGTTAGCGACGCATGGTCCGTTCTGAGCACAAACTGTCACCCGCCTAAGTACGGCCTGAAATGGCGCAGGCTTTTCACCACCGTGAACAGCTCCCTTTGCGTTACGCAGTAGTTGCGCTCTGGTCGGCTCAGAGCACAACTGTAGTAAGCCACTACTCGCTCGCCCTCCTCCGTA